>CACRXK020001345.1:0-55866 GCA_902702795.2 Paramuricea clavata | reverse complement strand
GAATCTATTCGTCACAAAAATCATATTTTAAACATATTTTAGACATATTTTAAACTAAACAGTTCCTAATCCCGAGTTGTCAACGTCGTTGTTAAGGTCAATATTTACATGTTGTTCAACGTTATTTTAGCAAATATTCTACATACATATATACTGTTAAGATGACCGAGTCAGATCATAAGTAAGCTTATCAAGAATATAAGTTAGAATTGGAACAGTTGTAATATATTTTGCGATAAAAACATGTAATCGTTATATACGTTGTTATGTGTTGCTAAGTCATTAGCGACGCTTGCGTGCATGCATATATTAACGTACAATATATTTGTACACTAATCAGACGGGCGGATCGCGCGGGCGGAAAGAGCGGGCTTTGCCGGCAAACATTTACACAATATTTCAGTTTTTAAATACATTTATTTCTTCAAAACGTTTCACAAAATTTAGTACGGTCTACTTCTAAGAGCGTAACGTCTAGGAGTTTTTGTTATTTTTAAAGAGTTTTCATATTCTTGTCTATCTTCTGGGGATAACTTTGCAACATCTTCTTCCTTCATTGGAATATATTTCGGCCTCTTGCGAAGTAATCTTTGTTCGTAACCTTCTCTTTGTGCAGGGGTCATCATTGCCAAATCTTGGGGCCTCCAATCAGTAGAGTCTACCCAGTTGTGGAAGAAGTTGCGCTTGAGTTTTGGCCGTTCCTCTTCTGTTGGTGGTGGTGTAAGGAAATTAGGTTTAGGAGTAGCAGGCACTGGTGGTGGTATTTCCGCTATTACAGGCGTAGCATGCACTGGTGGTGGTATCTCTGCAGGCACTAGTGGCGTTGTCTGAACAGGAGCTTTAGCCGGAACATCCATCTTATTTTTGAATGTGAGAAACCGATTTAGTTGATCAGAGTATAATTTGCTTTTTTCCACTGCGCTAAGCTGTGGTGCATCCATGATTTCTTTCATTCGCTGCTCGGCATCATACATTGCATTTACAAGCGGTGGTTGACGATACGACTGTTTGTGTATAAACTTTGCAATCTCGCCGGGAAGTACGTTTGTCTTGAATCGATCTTGGTCACTCGTTGTCGGCTTTAAATCCAACATCAAATACCCGTGAGGCCGGCTCGTAGCATCTTCATAACTCCTCATAAACTCTTGTACTTTGCCGGGATTTATTTGCCTTGCAAGCATAGAAATTTGTTGTTTATCTCTTGGTGACTTGAACAATACGATATAATGCGCATTAAGGCTGATATTTCTCATTTCTTTGCCCTGATGAAATATATTTTGGACAATATAGATGATGGACAAATTTCGATGATGGCTTCCTTTCGTAAAAAGATCAGAAATACGTTTATCTTTGCCAGATTGAGCCATAAGATCATCCAATACGATCAAATTCCGTTGCGATACGTCCAAGTAATCTGCATTGTCGATATCGTCGGGGATGCCTTCATAAAACTCGATTCCAGGCATTATCTTCATCATATCAAAATAGGACGGTTGCCATTGACCATAACACCAAATGATACGTTGAGGAGTAGGACTTGGACTTATAGTCGTTTGAGCATTCTCGAAGAGAGATTTCACCCATACGGTTTTGCCGCTTTGGGTACATCCTGCAACGATGCACGTTAAGGAATGCTGCATGACTGTAACCCCATTCACCGTAAGAGTTTGCTGCCCAAGATTACGAGTTCCATATGGATGGACAACATTCTTGTGGCGAAGGAGATTACTCGCATTTGCAAACGTTTTACCGCAGATGTTGCATTCATAAGACATGTTTACTTCTCGAAAGTCAAAAGCAAGGGTGAAGAGGTGTATTTATCCCGTTAGTTATTGTCACGACTATGAAAACTATAGTAAAGACTATGAAGACTATAGTCATGACTATGGTGAAGACTATTAAGACTATAGTAAAGACTATGAAGACTATAGTAAAGACTATTAAGACTATAGTAAAGACTATAGTCATGACTACGAAGACTATAGTAAAGACTATGAAGACTATAGTAAAGACTATGAAAGACTATAGTCCTGACTATGAAAGACTATAATCCTGACTATGAAAAATATAGTCCTGACTATGAAAGACTATAGTCCTGACTATGAAAGACTATAGTCCTGACTATGAAAGACTATAGTCCTGACAATGAAAGACTATAGTAAAGACTATGAAAGACTATAGTCCTGACTATGAAAGACCATAGTCCTGACTATGAAAGACTATAGTCCTGACTATGAAAGACTATAGTCCTGACTATGAAAGACTATAGTCCTGACTATGAAAGACTATAGTCTTAACTATGAAAGACTATAGTCCTGACTATGAAAGACTATAGTCCTGACTATGAAAGACTATAGTCTGACTATGAAAGACTATAGTCCTGACTATGAAAGACTATAGTACTAACTATGAAAGACTATAGTCCTGACTATGAAAGACTATAGTCCTGACTATGAAAGACTATAGTCCTGACTATGAAAGACTATAGTCCTGACTATGAAAGACTATAGTCCTGACTACGAAAGACCATAGTCCTGACTATGAAAGACTATAGTCCTGACTATGAAAGACTATAGTCCTGACTATGAAAGATTATAGTAAAGACTATGAAAGACTATAGTCCTGACTATGAAAGACTATAGTCCTGACTATGAAAGACTATAGTCCTGACTATGAAAGACTATAGTAATAATATTATTATTATTAGATTCGTTTATTCAAATAAAACACTTTGCAGTCATAGACTGAATTATGTGAATATTTACAACAATTGAGTTTTATACATTATTACAACAATTTTGAATAATTAAAAATAAAAGTAACTGAGTAAGTCAATTTATCACCTAGATTAATTGTTGTTAAAATTTATATATTTAAGCTATGACTAATAATAAAAGATTTTTTAAGACGATCTGTCTTACTAACAGGTACATTAAACCTTCGTTCGCTCCTTAAATCGTTATGATGATGTGCTTGCGGTGGAAGTAGGCCACTGAGCTTATGATTCGGATTATTAACAATATCTTCAAAAAGATGACTTGATAGTTGGGCTCGTCTGTCGAAGAGAGTGCAAATGCCGGCGTCTTTTAGCGCGTCAGCATATTTCAAGTCCGGGTGGATGATACGCATAGCGCGCCTTTGGATACTCTCAAGTTCATTTGACAGATATTTAGGGAGACTCCGATGAAATAACTGGCACGAATATTCCAGAAGTGATCTGATGGCACTACAGTAAAAAGTGATAAGATCTTTTGGGCAGATCCCGGCTCTTTTTAATTGTCTCAAAAGATACAGTCGTTTTGCGGCTTTTACGGTGACAATACCGATATGGTCGTTCCACTTAAAATCGTCCCGGATTGTTACGCCAAGAATTTTGGCCACGCTAACTCTTTCTAACTGGAAATCATTGAGTTCGACTAAAGGGAATGATGGAGGGTTTCTCTTGAAACATGATCGTACTTCTTTACACTTAGTTGGTTTCAATTGTAATCAATTTTCTTGAGACCATGCATCGATATAGTCAACAGCTTGCTGAAGAGAGCTTTGCTTGGAGGGTGGTATCACTTCAGAGATTGTGCAATCATCGGCGAATTTCCACATAGGTAAGGATTCCTGAGGTAGCTTAAGATCATTGATTAGTACTAAAAACAACCAGGGACCAAGACGGGTTCCTTGAGGCACTCCTGCTGGGACGTCAAGCCAATCGGAAACGATGTTTTTTAGTTTAACCCTCTGCTTTCTATGTCTTAGGAAATCAATTATCCAATTGACGGCCGTGGGTTTTACGCCTATACTAAACAGTTTGGCGACTAAAATATTATGGTCCACAAGGTCAAAAGCTTTGCGGAAATCTAAAAGTTTGGTTCTTACGGTGGATGCAGTGCTGTCAGTAGCTCGTAACCAATGATGGAACATAGAGATTAGTGCTAGAGTAGTTGACGATCCTGGGATGAACCCAAATTGGCCTGGGTCGATAATAGGTAGTAGAACAGGTTTCAACGCAATGTCTATGATGAAGCTCTCAGCAACTTTTGAGAGGGTGGGTGTTAGAGAGATTGGTCTTAAATCCTCATTGATGTTGCAGATAGAAGATGCCTTAGGCAGAGGACAGACATTGGCAAGTTTCCATGCGTCAGGAACTTTACATTCCAAGAACGAAGTATTTAGGATATCAGCAATTGGGGCCGCTAGAATATACGCAAAATTTTTAAGTACCCAGTTAGGGAGGTTGTCGGGACCACTGGCACGAGAAGCATTTAGCTCTAAAAGCTTTCTTGCGACAGAGTGTTCAGTGACAGATATTGGTCGATCATCAGCCATTTCTACACGTATACAATCTGACAGAGGTAAATAATCATTCATTATGTTGACAAACGCCGAATTGATGTTTTCAGCCAGAGATTCCTTATCACAGACAAGGTTTGGATGGAGTAATGAGATTAGGTCCCGTTTTGGAATTTTACTGGCGCCGCAAATCTGTTTAACTTCACTCCACCAGTCACGGGGCTTGGAATTTCGTAAACCTTTAACTTTATTAACGTAGTAGGATTTTCTGCAGCGTTTGCATACTTGGTTGACCTTGTTTCTTAGAATTTTGTAGAGAGGATTGTTACCAGATGTAAAAGCTTTTTGGCGAAGAGATATAAGCTGTTTTAGATTAGTGTTCATCCAGGGCCGATTCATGTATCTTGATGATTGACACGGGGATGATGGTATTTAGGCCAAAATTTATTATATCTGTAAGGATGTTAAGCTTATCTTTACTTGACTGAGCCAGGGAGAACAAGTCAGACCAAGGTACTTGCTGAAGAAATCGACCAACACTTGCTATTTTACTGGTTCGTTCATCTCTCGTCGTAATTAATTTGCGTTTGGGCTTGGAGGTTTTATCACAAATTCTAGCCGAGATAAATATGGTTTGATAGTCCGAAAGACCAAAAGCGGGTAAACTACACGGAGATGAAAAATACTCTGTAAGGTTGGTAAAAAATTGGTGAAGAGTTCTATCGCCTCTAGTAGGGAAGTCAACGACCGGTCTAAGTTAAAAGACTTTCACAGCGGACTGGATCAAGGGGAGGAGCGTTTTGTTGAAGTCTCCAGCTAGAACGATTGCGCAATTGGGGTATTTTATCTCTAAGATCTCCAAGGACGATATAAGGTAGTCCTTCATAGTGGCGTCGTCCGCGGCTGGAAGTTGATATACTACAGCTACTATGATATTTGAGATACCACGTGCTAAGCGTTTTAGTCGAAGATTAGCCCAAAGAACATCATGATCACTGTGAGATTCCAACATATATAGTCTTGTTCACCAATGTTTAGGCTATACGGAAATGCCAGTTGGCGGCTTCTAACAAGAAATGCCAACAGAGTGTGACTTTCAGAGAGTTGGCCGGTCATCTAATATACATTCTGATGAAGAATAAAGAAAACCTCAACTATGAAATAATTTCTTTTATAAACTCGTATATAATTATAACTATGTCAAAAAATTCAATTTATTTAATTTTCTAGTATTATTACAAAGCACCTGGTGAAAGACATTTAAACATGACTGGTTTGCACTGGCTAAAAAGTGGACAAATTACATCATGCATGTTCTCTATAAGTCACTTAATCGTGTTTTTTTATAACTTGTATTTACACGAACCATCAGTGTTACTATAGATATATCGCTACTACAACTTGTTCTTTTGTTCTTGTTTCAAGCAATTTTGCTCTGTAGCTCGAGAGACGATTCGCAAACTTTCTTTAGACTTCGTATAAATTCTAGTTGGTCATAACTATCGCTTGTAGCTTCGTTCTCCTGTCCAAAGAGCTTTATCCTGATATCAAGTGCATGTTGACATGACTCCAAAGCAGAATCATAATCTTGCATTTCGCACTGACAATTTGCAATCCATGAGTAGCTGTTAGCGGAGGATGCGTGTTCCTTTCCATAGAGCGCTACCTTAATATCCAGGGCTTGCTGGTGCCAATGCAGAGCTGAATCGTATTCTTTCAAGCAACACTTTGTCGCTCCAATCTGATTACAAGCGGAGGAAACGTCTGGGTGGATTTTCCCATGAAGATTTTGTCCGATATCAAGTGCTTGCTCGAACGATTCCAGTGCTGACTCGTAATCTTTTTTCATTAATTGGCTATGTCCAATCTCGATATAGCTTCTCGCGGTATCTGCATGGTTGAGCCCACAAAGCTTCAGTCTGATGTCTAGTGCTTCGTAATGACATGTCAAAGCAGCGTCATAATTCTTCTGTGTGTCTAAAATTAATCCGATGTTATAGTACCTTGCGGCTGCATCCGGGTTTAACCGACCATTTTCTTGTATAAAATTATCAAGAGCGAGTTGCAGCGTTGCTGGACTCTCTTGCTTTACTTTGGTCCTTGCCAGGGTGTTTTCAACGATGAAGAGTAGGGGCAAGGATAGATGGTCGTTCCGTGCCTCGGCTTCGACTTCTTTCAGTAACTTGGAGACGGGCAAACCAAGTTTATACATTACCTTCTTCATGTCATAACATTCCGCAGTGTTGTTGATGAGAAGAGCAAGCGGCAAAATTAGTGGTTGACTTAAAGTTTTTGAGTTTTCATTCTCATTCTCGTCAGCGCAATCATCTTCTTGTATAGCTTTGAAGAAATCATACAAGGATGGTCTGTTAGCGCATTCAGTTAAAACAATGTTCCGGTGGTAGGAAGATTTTTGTGCGTGACGAGTAATCAAAACAAGAATCTGGGAGCATAAAACTTTAAGTACAGTATTTTCAGAACTCAACAGAGATATCCCTGTTTCAATCATTTCCTCTCCTTTCGCTGTCGCTTTATGACTTAGCAAGTGAATACCATGGTAACACATTCGTTTTCCCCTGGCAACTTCTGAAGGAAGGAGAAGATTTTGTTTCTCTATTTCTTCAGCCTCTTTTAGTAATGGCAATGTAGCTCCATCATACCAGGTTATCTGAGAAAAAGCTTTAGCAATTAGCAGTTGGTGGACAGCTTTAAATTTACGCTGCTCTTTTGCCTTCGCTATTGCTAATTTATAAATTTCTTGAAAAATCTGTGCATGTTCAAAGTAGAAAATAGTGTCCAGAAACAGATCCGCATCGGAAAGAACATCGAAAATTGCGTGGCAGACTCCTTCATTTTGAAGACCTTCGGAGAGGCTATGCACCATATTTTCATTGTTAAATTCGAAATCGTGAAATGCGAGCAGAGAATTTCCAGCGAGAAACTGGTTGTTTAAATCTTCAAACAACTTGACGTAATAACTCTGGAATCGCCTTTGTGCTTCGCGAGCAATTTCTTTCATGTCATCAGCTGCTTTTTCGGAACCAAATGACCTGATCAGTGGGTGAAAAGAAAACAATCCTGCTTCGGAGGAATTTGCTTCAACCAATGATTTTCTCTTGAGCCTCACCAAAGTTTTCTTTGCTGTGTCTTCATCTCCTCCAATGACGTTTACTGCTGCTTGCTCGTCGAACACTTCACTGACAAAAACTGAAAGACAAACAAATCCTTCTTGCTCTTCTCGAGATAGTCTTTTGAAATAAGACTCGAACAAGACCTTTAAACGTTGATCATTAGGCGCATCTGGGTCGTCTAACAAGTCTGGTAGCTTTTTTGAAAAATGGCTAAAGTTGTCAAGGAATTGAGATATACTCTTCTTCTCGTCAACGATTTGACCGCACAAAAGCTTGATGGCCAGCGGAACGTCTCCGCAAACCATAGCCACTCTACAGCATTCACTTTCATCAGCAGGAGGGACAAGTTCTCGAACAATCATTTGTGCCGATTTCCTGCCCAGCGATGCAACACCGACACACGTGTGACCAGCAAATTTTCTTCCCAGCACCGATTGGAGACTTATCCTTGTGGTCAGTAGAAAGGATACATTCTTGCAATGAGAGAAGATCTTTTCCAGTAGGTCTAAAACATGTTGGCTCGTTTCACCACTACTCTCAAAAAGGTCATCGGCGTTATCGAGGATGATACAAATATTGGAAGGAATTGCACTGAGGAGTCCGCATAGTTTTGAACGCTCTCGCCCCGTTAGATCAGAAGACGTATGTGCAAATGTGTTGAAGAGGTTAGAGATCAGTTCTTCCGCTGTCTTGATGCTTCTCAAGGAAAGGAAATAAACTGGTAGTCCGAGCTGTCTAAGTTGGTGTCCTACTGCAATTGCCAATGAGGTTTTGCCAAAACCAGGGGGTCCAGATACAGAGACTAGCCGAGCAGATGTGGACGTCAACGCACGCGAGATTTCTTCAACTTTTTGTTGTCGACCAATAAAATAGGGCACCATGGGAGGAAGGCAGGTCTTAGGCACGGACTTGTCAAACACTGTGGTCAAATATAGAGAATACGGTTAAACTGTAGCTGTTACCTGCAAGACTAAGGGCGAAAAAGCAAAAAGCAGTGAAGCGCTGGCTTGTTTTAAAAAGTACTCGGGGGGGGGAGGACTGAGCTACATCACGCACTATAACATATATATATATATATATATATATATATATATATATATATATATATATATATATATATATATATATATATATATATATATACATATATATATATAGTGTGTTTTCACATGACATCACGGCATAAATTAATTTTATACGCCGCCATGTTGGTGGAGTGAAGTTCCAACAAGGCGGCCAGCGATTCGAAACTAAACGTAAACAGCGAGGCAGAAAAAGTAATTATTCACGAGATTCCTTTGTCTGAACATGCAAAATCTCTCGAATACAGATTGTGGTGTATTTCAAATGATTAATCATATATCAAATGATTCAGATTGTGGTGTATTTGCAATCGCTTTTGCGACAAGTCTTGTTTACACAATGGATCGGTCATCGGTGGATCCAAATATCCCACGATTTAATAATATACATGTATTAATACAGATGTGAACTTACTTGTATGCTTGCCTGAAAGCTGGTCTCATTACTCTCTTTCCGACGGCTGAGAGCACAAAATAAAAAAGCTTACACCAATATTCAGTTTGCATTTTTATTGAACTAACTGTTAAAATTATTATACATAAAACTCTATCAAAGATACAAACTTTTTGCATTTGAAAATTATTACAGACTTAAGACTTTGATAAACATTAAACATTTTTTGTTGGTCAAGACTGAGAACCTCCACATGGTGAGTCATTGGTGACCTGGGCAACAGCATGTTGTGTGAACACGGTGCGGATTAGCATACCAGGACCCCTATATTGTTTAACTGGACAACATTTTATTTTGCATATTATTTGTACAATGTCATATGTTGGTCTGTTAAAGTGTTAATCTACCCCTGTGTGATTGCAAACTTTTGCACAACCTTTTGGCTAATCTCAGCACTTTACACAAAATATGGCTTTGTCAAATCATATCTATGGGACCCTAAAATAGTTTATTGCCCTGGCCTACCCCAAGTCTTTGGGTGACCCAATCAATTAGTTAACCCCCACCAATAATACAGTCCCAACAGACATGGTTTTTACATTGTTTCATGCTCATGGTATTCAAACAGGCCTAGTTGAAATAATGATGTATTTATTCCCCATATCACAAGCCCCCATGAGAATTGCATGAAATATTATTGCTGAGATTAGCCAGCATGTCGTGAAACAAACAGGGGTAGATTTTTTACTTTTCAGCTGCAAAGTGGTCTCTTTTTGACAAAGTACAATTAAAGTAGCTTACTAATCCACCCCTGATTTACACAACATGCTGTTGCCCAGTGGTCACCATGGGGAGGTTCTCAGACTTGACCACCAAATTTTCAAATGTTGAAAGAATGTGTTTCTGTTTCTTGGTGAAAACAAAATGTTGTAAAATACTTTACTTCAATCAAAAGGTATATAGTATGAAGGCAAAGGTTTACTAGTGCAGAGCAAACTTTAATCATTCTGTCAATGAGAGGAACAGATTCTCCTTTTCTGCAAATAAGGTAATCAGTTCATTCAGTTGGCAAAGTTTGTTGAAGAATGGTATATTTCGGTCTCAGTAAACCAATAATTCTTTCGACATGTATCCGGCCAGTAGCAATCTTTCTTGTCTGTTCCACATCAACAGAATCAAGTTGGTCTTTTCCTTTTGTGAATGCCAGAATATTCAATTTGGCTTGGTGAAACCGAACACTTTCATGGACAGTGAAACCCCTATCCGCCAGAACCAAATCACCTGGTATAAGGTTGTCCAGTAAGCCACAGTTCTCAGTCAGAAACTTATCTGAATTCCTCCCTCCCCAAGCTTCACTGACAAAGCAAATTGTACCTTGTGAGTTGTGTTGTAATTCCAATTAACACTTTAACAGTGTTATGATGCTTGTAACTTGAAAACGTCTGTGCCCTTGCAAGGAGATTAGTTTGTCTATCAATAAAAGTCAGCAGAACATGGTTTACCCAGAAATTAAAACTCGGATTGAAGCATAGAATTATGACACTCGCTTGTCTGAATGCCAACTGTTGTGGGCTTATGGTCGGCGTTTCTCAGGTTTTCTGGACAATTGTCTGCGATATCGTCCATAGTCATAGGATCAAATAAACATTAAACAACCTCGCCAGGTTCGTTTACTCTCTGTAACTTCTCTTTGACCATTTCTTCTGTATTCTCCGGCGACTCCAATTTAATATGGCCGACAGCCATCTTCGTCGATTCTTCGACTGCGTTTGGTTCACAAAATCTCCATTTCCTCGCCTTGATTTTTAATAACTTTCGGCACCCGGCAGAAAGAAAGATCTTTACATTTTAGGTTTGTCATTTGAACTGTTTAAAACTACACAAAAAGTCGGCATATTGAGGAATATTTCGAACAGGTTTGGCACAGCTATACTAGTAAACACTAGTAAATTCCTCGCACGTGACGCGTTTTACTCCACCAACATGGCGGACGCTAAATTCTAGTGACGTCACAGCGGTTCACGTGAAAACACACTATTGAAAACATGAGATGTACGTATATTTCTATTTATTTATAATTATGTCAACATTTTCAAAGGATTCAACTTATTCAAGTATTTGATGCACAAACTTTTATAAATTAGACTGACACAATGTATTAAAGTAAACAACATGCATCTGGATCATCTTACAGTAAAAATGCAGCTCGAATTGTATTTCTATCAATGCAGGACTGCATTCAGCGAACATTTCGTAGACTTTCTTTCAATTTCCATTATAAACAAGTAAACAACTGATGGACATAGCGCTAATCTCACATTCTCATGACATTCAAGTTCGACACACGGTAATCCGCTTGGGATCAAGACTAAAGTTTCTTTAGACACGCATTCGCACAGTGAACAAACAGAAGCTCTTGTCCATTCATTTTAATAATTATTTTACCGATGTTGGTCCTAAACTTGCTGAAAAAATTGAATACAAACACAACTGTAGCTTTCGAGATTTTATTCCTCAACATGAACCAGTTGAGAGATTTATTTTCCAACCTGCAAATGTTGCAACAGTTTATAGGCTTATAACCAAATTAACTATCTCCAAAGCTACAGGTATCGACGAAATTTCAGCTAAAGTATTAAAGGCTGCAGCTTCTGCTATTGCAGAGCCTTTAACAAGGATTTTTAAAATGTCTAATGCCACTGACAGATTCCCGATGGAGTGGAAAGCAGCACGAGTAACTCCAATTTTTAAAAAAGTCCAACGGACTATGTTAGACAATTATAGACCAATCTCAATTTTACCTGTGGTCAGCAAACTAATGGAAATTAAGGATTCTGTACGACCAAATGTATGATTATTTAAAGAAACAGAATATTCTTTCAGAACATCAGTTTGGTTTTAGACAATTTCATTCCACAACTACCACACTTTTAGATTGTACTAATGAATGGTATATTAACATGGACCATGGCCTATACAACATAGTTGTTCTTCTCGACTTAAAGAAGCATTCGATACTGTCAACCATGAAATTCTTTTACGTAAGTTCGAACGGTATGGATTTGGTAATAAAGCCCTAGATTTACTAAGTAATTACTTAACAAATCGAACACAAAGATGTCAGCTAAATGGAATGCTTTCAGATCAGAGAGGAATAACTTGCGGCATCCCTCAGGGAAGTATACTTGGCCCGCTTTTGTTTATTATCTATATAAATGATTTGCCAAATTGTCTCAAACATATAACACCAAGGATGTTTGCAGATGATACCAGCCTTACAGCTGTGGGCATTAAATGAAGCAGAAAAGATAGCGAATAAGGATTTGAAAAATATTAAAGTGTGGTTGTCTTCAAACAAACTTAGCTCAAATATTGCGAAAACGGAATATATTTTGATTGGATGACGTTCTAAGATTAATAGCATGGATGTCCAACCCACAGTTAAGATCGAAACATGTCCAGTCAAAAGAGTAAAAAGCGCAAAAGTGCTAGGAGTTGAAATCGACGAGAACCTAAACTGGGAAAAACATATTGAATACATCGCTAGTAAAGTATCTTCGGGGATTGGTGCGTTAAAAAAACTTAAAGAATTTGTAGACTGAGATACATTAGTGCTGGTGTATAACGCATTGATCCAGCCGCATTTTGATTACTGTTGTGAGGTTTGAGATGAGCTTGGCAAAGGCCTCGGCGAACGTCTTCAAAAATTGCAAAATCAAGTGGCTAGAGTAATTATGAATTTTAAAAATGAGCATGGACAGTCTATCTTAGCTCGTACTGCTCTTGGTTGGACATCCCTTGAAGAACGTAGAGCATTAATGAAGGCCAAACTCATGTACGAAACAGTAAATCAATTAGCTCCACAAAGACTATGTAACATTTTCCAATCTTCCAACACTGTAAATAGTTATAATTTAAGAGGTTCATCAACTGGGCTTTTTATTCCAAGGCCCTGGACAGAATTTTTTTTAAAAAGTTTCAGTTACAGTGGGGCTAAATTATGGAATAGAATACCAGAAAATATTCGAAATTCGATATCTTACAACTCGTTTTGTAAAAACTTTTTCTCCTCGTCCTCGGCCTTATTAAATTAAGTAGTTTATTTAAGTGAATATTTAATAGATTTATATAATAACCCTTGTAGAAACAAACACTATTTAATTGCTATTTAATTCCTATTTTATTGGGCTATTTAATTCCTATTTATCAAAGTATTTATTTCCTATTTTCACTATTATTTTTTTTCGAGGTTTTTCCTATTTAAATTAGGGTAGAAAAGCTATTTTTTTCCTATCCAAGTGGAACCATATTTTTTTCCTATTCATGATATATTTCTAAACAAATACTTAATTGATGTACTCGAATAGAAATTAAATAGGTTTCAAATATGATAAAAATAGAGCTATTTAAGGAAATTATTAAAAATATTTAGTTTCGACATAGTTAATAAATATGTATGAAATAGTTAAAACATAGTGAAAATATAGGTAAAAAATATGTAATAAATAGGTGAAATGTGTTTCAACAAAGTTTAAAATAGTCAATAAATAGTTCAAAAATAGTGATAATATAGTTTAAAAGTAGATAATAAATAGTTCAAAAATAGTGAGATTATAGTTTAAAAATAGATAATAAATAGTTCAAAAATAGTGATAATATAGTTTAAAAATAGATAATACATAGTTCAAAAATAGTGATAATATAGCTTAAAAATAGATAATAAATAGTTAAAATACATCCCAGCTTGTTAAAAATAGCTAATAAATAGTGGATATAATATTGCCCAAATAGATTAAAAATAGTAATAACAGATTAAATAAATAGTTAAAATATGTCCTGTTAATACAGTTAGAATAGTTATTAAATATAGTGTATACAAATACATATAGCCTATAAATATTTTTAAAATATATTATAAATACCAGTAGTTAAAACATAGATAATAAAAAGTTAAAACATATAATGTAAATAGTCTTTAAATAAAATATAATTAGTAAAAGAAATTGAGAACAAGTGTAGAAGTGCTGAAACATCAGAGGCTATTACAGACCTACTTTAGTATTTATCGTCTATAAATGCCAGACAATTTTACTTATCAGTAGTTAGAGGTCTGTCAATAAATGAGTTAAAAATCTGTAGTTAGCAGTCTCTATGGTAGCCAAAGAGTTAAGTATACTGTATACATACAGTAACTTGGCTGGGGACTGGGCAGAAGAAAAGCAAGAACATCATGTAACATCAAGAATAGGGCGAAGCTCGGCTGCAGCTAAGTTTAGAAAAAAACATTTATATATGTGAATAATACCCTGAATCTAGCTGGATATTTTTCAACTATCCAACATATATCCTGTATGTAGCTGGATAGCAAAAACATTCTATCTTGCACACCCCTACAAAGAACTTCAAGTAGGTAACATAAGAGGAAATTGCTCCTTTATAGGTGTTATAGGTAATAATTATTTAGCATGCCACAGTCGGTAAGTAAAATTGTCTACCATGAAATGTCAGAGTTAAATAATAATATCAAAGTACTTAAGTAGGAAGTGTTATATGTCAACATGAAACATGGGCAGAGTCTAGCACTCTAGCTAGACACTTCACTTTACAAATAAAATTGTCCGGCATTAGGCAAGATAACATTTAATAACAAAGTGCTGAATATTGGGCTCATTGGAGTGAAATGGGTAATTCCAAAAACAATCAAACCCTTGCCGGGGTGTCTCTAAAATATATAAAATGAAGCCCAAAGGTTGTTACATATATTATTAAGCAGATCATGAAGACATGTGGTGTAACTAAATGTATTCATAAGTTTGAACAAGCAAACTAAAGACTTTAACTGTTTCCAGTTAGGGACATGTCTATAATCAAGTTGCCACAAATGACAACAACACATCAAATTGATATTTTGATCTATTCTAAACTGACCCACCTATATATGAATAAATATTGGAAACTTATGAAAGTACCAGTTAATTTGAAACCAGTCGATAAATTTTCTCAAACCATGTTTAGCTGGGACATGCCTGGGTAGGCATATGAGAATTGAGTAGATGCCAAGCTATATTATTTTATACAAGAAACACTGGAATCTGGCAATCTGTCATATACACTATACACAAAGGTCAAAGTATACTATTTGGCATTACAATAAACAACATTTAATATAAAGGCTGAGTCAAATGTAAGCCTTCTATAAAACTAATGTTGTTTTAATTCAAATATTGTCGAAGCAAATTGAAATTTTAAGCTGGAACATGTGCTCAAAATTCACGAATGAAGATAGTAAATATTTCCTTTCAAAATTGCTCTATTTATAAATAAAACATAACAAAATTCTTACCTGGATGTTGCCCAGTCATTCCTGATCTTTAATCTTTTAAATAAGTATTACTTTCGCTCAATAAATGCTCTGTATTTGAGTATTTCGAGCGGAAAGTTTAAACCCAAAAATTTTTAAATATGGTGGTGTGACGTGTGAATTGTGACGCTATCCCAGAAAGCTTTGCGCGCGTTGTTGGAAAATTAGGCACCAGTCTGTGAGTCTGTCAAAACCGCGCTCTTCGTGAGAATTTTTGGTGGTGTTTTGTCAAGAGACAAAATACCTACCTCCACAAAGACTATAAATATTTTTGTAAATATAATTTCAATGAACTCGATCATAAAAAAATTAAAATTAACTCAAACTGGTAATTTTTGACCAGTTAAATAAATACATTTACCCTTCCTCAATTCTCACAACCCCTTTCTATGAATAGGAAATAAATAGCTTTTTAAGATCTAATTATTTTGCTATTTATTAGCTATTTTAACAATAGCTCTAAAAATAAAGGTAAACATAGTTTAAAAATAGCTATTTAATAGCCATTTGAAGACACTTCGCCACAACTTTCTATGAATAGAAATCAAATAGCTATTTAAGATCTATTTATTTTCCTATTTAGTAACTATTTTAACAATACTCAATAATAGCTCCAAAAATAAAAGCAAACATAGTTTAAAAATAGCTATTTAATAGCTATTTTGAACAAAGTTCGCCACAACTTTCTATGAATAGGAATTAAATAGCTATTTAAGATCTATTTATTTTGCTATTTAATAACTATTTTAACAATACTCAATAATAGCTCCAAAAATAAAAGCAAACATAGTTTAAAAATAGCTATTTTATAGCTATTTTGAACCAAAGTTTGCCACAACTTTCTATGAATAGGAATTAAATAGCTATTTAAGATCTATTTATTTTGCTATTTAATAAATGTGTTAAGAATGGCTCCAAAAAGATAAGCAAAAATAGTTTAAAAATAGCTATTTAAAACTATTTTAACTGACTCGTTTGTCATCAATAGGAATTAAATAGCTATTTAAAAGCTATTTTATAGAGAGATTCCGTCAAATACTCTTTCAAATAGGATTTGAATACCTATTTAAAAGCTATTTTTTTGAAAAATATAAATAACATATATTTCAAATAGAGTGTAAATAGTCATATCCTATTTTATGAAATTTGATAAATAGTAATAAAATAGTCATATTTTTGAAAAAATACGGAAAAAATAGGGCTAAATAGAGAAAAAATAGGTATAAAATAGGTTATAAATATGTCGGATTCTACAAGGGAATAGTTTGAATGTATTAGTAAATTGGTTTTTAAATTGTAACAATTAGCCAGCACGTCTCTCATGGAAATCAGCTTAGTGTTGAATGAAATGGAAATCAGCTTAGTGTTGAATGTATAAAAAATAAAATAACTGTTCTTAATTGTTTTATTATTATTATTTTTTATTTTGTTGAATGGAAATGGAATATTTTATATTCAAAGTGGAAGAGAAGGAAGATGGCCGCCGAAATGTGTTCGGCACGAGCGGATTTATATAAATCCTGGCAATGTTTTCGCAGAATGTGTGCATTTTTTCTTTTCAAGAATATGGGAATATTGTAGAGAAATTTTTGAGCTTCAATTTAAGCCTAAGTTGTTTGTTTGCGTAGCATGTTGGCCGCTAAAATATTTGTTATCATGCAAACAAGAAATTTTTAAATTTCCTGTTTGCATGATAACGAACATTTTGGCCGCCAGTATCCTAAAATATATACTAAAATGCGTAAATTCGTCAGTATTTTTTACCGAAATGGCATGTGAAAAAAACCAAACATACTTTCATGTTCGGTGAGTCCGAGATTGGACGCACCTCGGGTATCTGGAAGTTTCCCGAACACACCTGGCTTCGCTCAATGAATTCGGGAAATTTCCAGTCACCCTCGGTGCGTCCAATCTAGGACTCACCTCCCTGCAAATATGTTTGTTAGATTATCTCATACCTAGCGTATTAGCGGCTTTGCTATTTGCTACGAGAAGGTGCGTTCAATCTCGAACCCACCTGCTGACGTATGTGTAGGAGGTGGGTTCAAGATCGATGTTTCGGCGGTGGCCAATATGAAGCAATTTGAACAAATTTCCGACGAAGATTTAAATAAAAAATAAATTAGCTGTTTTTAATTGTTTTATAATTATTATTTTTTTATTTTGTTTGATGAAAATGGAATATTAATTCTATATTGAAAGTGCATGGAAGAGAAGAAAGATGGCCGCCGAAATTTGTTCGGCACGGGCAGGTTTATATAAATCTTGACAATGTTTTCGAATAATGTGTGCATTTTCTCTTTTTAAGAATAAAGGAATATTGTAGAGAATTGTTTTAGCTTCAATTTAAGCCCAAGTCTGTTTGTTTGCGGAGTATGTTGGCGGCTAAAATGTTCGTTATCCAAACAAGAAATTGTATACTAAAATGCGTAAATTCTTTTAGTACTTTTTACCGAAATGGCATGTGATAAAAACCAAACATACTTGCAGATTCGATGGTTCTGCCAGCCACCCTCGGTGCGTCCAATCCATAGAAATAATAGATATAGAATGCGTACTCCTATCTTCTCTCAGTGAAAAATTTGTCTCCACAAAATGGCGGATTTATAAGGGCATTTTGGTTGGTCCCAGACTCCTGAGGCGGGGAATTTCGCGCGGTTGCAGGGAGTGCGAATTGTTTTTTCAACTGTAAAGTTTGCAAAAATTTTTATATAGAGACTTAAAATGGAGAAAATGTTTTGTAAAGTGAAAAGAGTGTCTAAAAACCCATTCTAGTGGGCTTTTTTTACAAAAAGCAACAGTTCTGGACAGAATATATACAGAAATGAACGTTGTTGTGCAACCAAAACAAAACCCGAAAGATCAAGACAAACTCAAACTCAATAGGTATGTTCTATAAATATTTCAACTCTTTTATAATATAAATAAAGTCCAATAATCTTTTTAAACTTACACAATTTCTTTTTATATTTTTCTACGTTGCTTGAGCTTGAGGCAACGCTTTTGAAACCATAGTTTTCGACGATTATTTAGGCAATTTACAGTTAATCGAAAACTAAATATTTTTGTTTCAAAAACATAGAAAACTTCGTTTACATCGAAGAAAAACGAAATCCGACAAATTAAAGAAAGAACTATCATTTTGTCCCCGAGCCGGCGGCGCGAAGCGCCGTGCGAGGGTACTAATTCCCCCCGGCTATTTACACCCGGGGAAACGAAAGCATTAGCGGAGTCTAAAGTTCATCAAATATCGCGGGCGTGGGTGACCAACCGTGGGTGGTCATCCTCACTGATCTCAAATATATGGCGGACTGTCATGAATAGCGGACACTGGTTGGTCCAATTTCAAATTTGCATTATAACGACTGCATGACGACAGCGAAATAGCAAACATTTCTTGATTTGATGATTGATGAATTTTTTGCTCGCAATTTTGCATAATTTTGTAAATTTCAAAAGTTTTCTCATCAAGAAAGGGCGAAAGAATCGGCTAAAAGAAGGGAGCCGACGTTAACTAAGGTAAGTTTGTTGTCTTTGTTTTAAATATTGATTTTATAATGGATTTAAAACCCGACGGCCTTTGCGTATATGAAACTATGAAACAACTAAACAAGACAGCATATAATTTCAGTGTATCTTTAATATTGATTCCCTTTTTTATTATATTGAATTTTTTTAAAAAAAAGAGAGCAAAGTTATTTGCAAGCGAGAATTTGAAATCATTTTATTGCAAACTCAAAGTTTATCGATAAAGCCATTTAATCATAAAAGGCTGTTTAGTTTTATAAAGAACACTTTAAAACGTTTTGCGAAACGTTTGTGGTTGAATTTTATCTTAAATTGAAGCCTATATTACGTATAATAACATACCTAACATATATATGTTGGGAAATTGATAACTTTGTAATTAAAAGTGATATTTTTAGGAGATTTGTAAGAATATTCTTAAAAAAATTATCGTGTTACCATGACAACTGTTCTAGATACTTCATGTTCGGAAAATACAATGGTTTTGTCAGCAAGGCGAGGGTTTCTACATGCATGTATTTTCTAGTAAACTTATAAGATATTAGCAAAACAGTGACATTTAGTGACGCTATATCAGTTTACGCGAAACCGGCGAAACTACTTTGTTTACAAGGCTGCACAATTTTCACCGTTTTTGTAACTGCACATTTGCTTTGACAGTTTGTGCCTTCAAAGAACTCAAAATCTATCCCCAAACTACAAATGAGACAACAAGACAAACGTTTTGACAAGGAAAACGTAGTTTTAGCTTTGTTTATACTTTGTAGTTTGCACTCCTAGTCAAATTCAAACACGGCGGATTTATAAGGGCACGCATGAAAAAAAAGTGGAGACATGATTCGTGATCAAGTACGCATTCCATATCTATTATTTCTATGGTCCAATCCCGGACTCACCTCCCTACAAGTATGTTTGTTATAGAACTGCTCCCATGGAGTCGAGAAAGCAGAAAAAATTGCGAGTCCTAAAAAGGAAATGTTTCGGTCTGTCAATATATCATACTTGCAGAACAAGCGACGTATTCGTGTTATTAGCTAAGAACTTAAGGATTATTATATGTGAGCAAAAATGTGTTTAATTTTGCTTTCTATTAAACTGTACAGTTTTGTTAATGGCAGAACAATCTGTGGTTTAGATTAATTCCAGTGTATTAGTAGCGTGAAAAAATTCAAACTATACTAGTAGTTTGAAAATGAATACTTAAACAGCCCCGCTTTCCTCTGGGAGATTTCAAATCCGCACCTGCTATGAAGACATGCAGTTTTCTTCCAATTTCAAAACACTGATTTAAAAGAATCACGTGCAGTCAACTGTGAAGCTTTGCGCTCTAAAATATTTGAATTGTTTTGTATTCCGCCATTTTAATAGCCACTTTAGATGACGAAAGATTGACATCCGAAGCGTATCCTTATCAATCTGCATTATTCTTAGACGATGTCTTATTTTCCATAGTTAGAATATGTTAATAGATGATTGATTTAAATTTTGGCGTGTGTTTTTATCTTAAATTAATAACACATTAATAAACAAGGTGAAAGATGTGTAGGGGGTTGTTAATTCGTTGAAGCTCCCAAAAGCATCAGTCCTATAGATCGAGGGTAGTAACGCTCTAGACGCTTACAGTAGGTTTAGCTGGTGAAATCTGAGTAGGATAGACAGGTCGTCCACGTTACAACACTATGATCGGAAGATCCAGGGGGCAGAGATCTCAGGAGTCCCATAAAAGTTCGATAAGTTAGTAATGATAACGTATAAGATAGTCGAAACTCAGGAAGGACTTTGAACAACCTGGTTTTGACCGTGACTTGCTAATAAATTGAAGTTTGTTGAAATCTCCAAAGAATATATACTAGAAATACACGCATGCAGCACCCCCTCGCCCACATTTTTCAAATATTTTTCCAACATGAAGTATTCTTAATTACGTCAACACTGAACGCAGACTTGCGTTCCTCGCGTCAAGTTAGCCAAGGCAACGACACGATAATTGTTTTTTAAATTTTTTTGTACAAACAACGACAAAAATGAAATGTTTTAGACTTTTAACCATAGAACTACCGATTTGAAAAAAAAACGCAATGGAAATTCAACAGGCTGTTCTGCATCATAAACTTCGCTGAACAATTCAATTTTTACATATGACGAAATGGCCACATACTCGAAAAATAAAAATTGCTTGTCGAAATCACATTCTTCCCCCGTTGGGAATTGAAAAACATTAATTATGCAAAGTTAATCAATCCAACGCAACGCGAGTCTACTGCAAGCTATTTTTTTCAGTGCTGAGTGGTTATATTACTACCTTAATAAAGCAGAAACTCGACGTTTCGAGCGAAGGCCCTTCGTCAAGAGTTAGTATAGCAGGTATCGGGGGAAATGCACGAGCTTTTATACTAAGAGTATGAAAGCATCACGTGACAAAAAATAAACCAATTAGATGGATTTAATCATAACAAAGTGTAAACAAAATATGTAAATTGCATTACAGAATATAAAATAATATAATTAAAAATATAAAAATATACAGGAAGTTAAGACAATTACTACAAAAAATAATCAAAACAAAACACGAATATATGGGAATAAGGTAAAAGTAATAAATAGAGGTTGTCAATGTCTGCTATAGACAGGCAAGGACAGATGACATCATAGACAATCCAGAAGACATGAACAGATGGATGAACAGTGCCAAGTTTGAATATGAGGCGCATTTCGTGCCGTTTGCGGCTATCGCTGCTTCCAGAAATGGGACAAGGGCAAGGTTTGGTGAGCATCGGCGTGCAGTTAATAGGCAATGATGCTAACCAACCTGTTGCCAGACATTTTAAAAATGGCAATCACAGTGGTTCAGATATGGTAATTCGAGCTCTCTGTCCCATTTCTGGAAGCAACGATAGCCGCAAACAACAAGAAATGCGCCTCATATCCAAACTTGGCACTGTTCACCCTTCTGGTATTAATGAACGCCTTTCATATGTTTAATGCCATCATAGACAATCCAGAAGACATGTCTTCTGGATGGTGTATGATGCCATCTGTCCTTGCGTGTCTATAGCAGACATTGACAACCTCTATTTATTACTTTTACCTTATTCCCACTCGTGTTTTGTTTTGGTTATTTTTTGTAGTAATTGTCTTAACTTCCTGTATATTTTTATATTTTTAGTTATATTCTTTTACATTTTGTAATGCGATTTACATATTTTGTTTACACTTTGTTATGATTAAATCCATCTAATTGGTTTATTTCTTTGTCACGTGATGCTTTCATACTCTTAGTATAAAAGCCCGTGCACTTTCCCCGATCCCTGTTACTAACTTTTGACGAAGGGCCTTCGCTCGAAACGTCGAGTTTCTGCTTATTTTTTAAGGTAGTAATATAACCACTCAGCACAGCATTTTTACATTGGTATTACCTACACTGGTACAGACAGTTTTAGTATTTCTTTCAGTGCCTAAGGAATTTTCGCTGGGGGGGGGGCAAAACAGGAAAAAAAGGCGGAACGAAAAATATGAGCCGTCGAGGTTTGGCGAACTCGCGAGTCCGAAGAGAAATTTTGTAAAACTTTAATTTATTAACTTTAGCTATATTTTACTTTAAACAATAACTTCAACTTTTTGTAGCTACAGTCGTACAGCCATAACCAGTGACGTAGGCAAACCTTAATTTTGCGGGGAGGGGGGGGAGGCGTGAGACCGTTTAGGAAGGTCCGGGATCCAGAAAATTTTGAAATTTAGGGTCCCTGAAATGCGCGATTTCATGCATTTTGGGGGTGAAATCTAGCAGAATTCCGAAGATTATAAAGTACATCGAAGACATGAATTTTTCTAGACAGTGTCACCTTATTTTCTCCCTGTGATGCTGGGTGGGGGGAGGGGGGGATCCTAATGTGATTTTGATCAGAAATGTTGAATTTAAATCATTTTAGATTCTATGAGACAGCATTTAAGCATTCTCAAAATTGCGTTGCTTTTTCATACGATACAGAATATGTACGAGAAGAAATATTTATGCTATGATGATGCATACATGTATTTAGCAGCTAAAAATTTAAAATAAATCTATTCTTCTTGGAATCATATCTACAACTGCTTTAAAGAGATTTCACAAATCAAGTTCCTCCAGTATATCGTCTTTTTTCTCAGTCGAGAAGTAATTAGTCAGTTTCAGCTTCGAGCACCCCCCCCCCCCCAATTTATCTACGGATTTAGCCTTTCTGAGAGAATGGTTCTTGTGGCGATTGGGGGGGGGGGGGCTCTTACTATGACTTGATATTTTTAAGAAAAAAATTGCAATTAATCCTCCCAAAACAAAACAAAACAAAACAAAACAAAACACAACACCTCTGCGGAGGAGAGTGCTAGGAAATAGTCGAAAGGCTAGCATTTATCGGATTGTTTGCATGAAATACTCGGTGAAGAACAATATGAATTACACACAAGATGGCTGTGGAGAAGGCTATGGAAGGGCAAATATCATTATCAAGTAAATCAACTGCAATTCTGACAGCAATCATGAGCAATTCTGCTTCGCACTTCGGGGGCAGAAATGGCTTATTGGGGGTGGGGGCAACTTCTTTCCCTGGGGAGGGGGCAATTGCCACCCAGATATACAGTTAAAAAAGGCACAGATTTCTTCCGCAAAACGTTTTGATTACTAATGTTCTCTGTTCAGTGGTTAATTGAATAATGTTTAGTGCCGTTCTTACTGTCTCACTAAGACAAAGAGGTCATTTAATTTTAGATAATTTAACATTCAATTTTAATTCCATTTTGGGAATTCTCTATATGTTTCGTTTTCCATGCAATTTCAACCGGCAATTTTATTTCACGAGTTTTTGGCCATTTTTCATCGTTATAACTTTGAAAGAGTGTCATTGAAAAGCTGAATAACTGTTCTTTCGTGCTATGTAAAAACTGAATTGTTTAGCCACGTTTATAATGCATGACAGCCTGTTGAATTTCCATTGCGATTTTTTAGAGTAAGTATAAAGTAAGATAAATGTAAAATTCAACACGAAATGCTACGTAAAACGTTTTTAAATGTTCACATCGTCATTGGAAATAATTGCTTTTTCCGATAGCTCTTCAACTTATTACTCGTAGTATGAAATGAACTAAATTTAAATCATACGAGTCGGTCATGACAATAATTTGTTTAATATTAATACATTAAAACAAGTTAATTCAAAGAAGTTTGCACGTACAATGGAGAGGAAATCTTTACATGTTCACGGCCTTCAGGCGGAAAATGAACAGCAAAGTCATAGGTAAACAGTAAACAGAAACTTACCCCGTGCTTCAGTATTTCTCATGCTTATCATTTATTTAGTTTAAAATCTGAAAACGATTGCATGGTGAAACGAATTCAAGCTTTTTTGCCTTCTTTCACTCCTGGCAACAGCTATATTTTTTAGATCAGTGAGATGACCACCAATGAACTTTAGACTTCGCTAATACTTTCTTTTCCCAGGGAGTAAATAGCCGAGTGGAATTAGTACCCTCGCAATGGACTTCGCCCTATACGCGCTCCGCGCGTGACTCGGGGATAACATAAAAGGCCATTGTTAGTGTATTAAATTCGAAAACGTCATTCAGGTCTGTATCAATGGTTCTATTGATGAATCAAATGCAATTAATTTCATAAGGGAAAGTACATTTATTATGCCGAGGGGGGGGGGGATGAAGATGTTAAGGGGGGCACCGAAATATTTTCTGGCATTAAAGGGGGGCTCTGAAAGTTCTTGATATACTGAAGGGGGGGCTCTAAACTTTTCAAAGTTTTAACCCCAGTATATTCAAGTGAAAATTTTGACATTTTCAGGTAAAATTTGCGTAATAAAGTAATTATTTTTGTGAAATGATATCCATTTTTGTAAAATACAGTCAATTTACATGCAATTTGTTTGTGAAATTTGCTTTAGAAAACGCCAGAAATTCAGTCCTAGAGCTTCAAAAATGTAAAAATTTTCTGGGGGAGGAACCCCAGACCCCCCTTTTCTCCAAAAACTTAGTATGAGAGTGCCAATCAATCACAAAAAGCTTTATTATAATTATTACACGTATAATCCTGCAACATCCTCCTCAAACGTCAGATGCTTTGCTACGTCCTTGATGGTTGTATTCGAAACCGATTTCAGTTCTAAGATATCCTTAGTCTGCTCTACTAAATAGATACATGCAATCACCTATATATAGCTTACTTGAAATTTTTTGGCGCTAGGTTTGTGTAGTAATTTACCCGCCAAAAAGTAGCAGTTCCAAAAACAAAAAAGCATTTGTAAGAATGATATGTTCTATGTTCATGGAATATTTAGTACAAACGGGAGGAAAATTAAAGAAATTGTAGCATACTGGCACGTTTACATGCGTTTTTGACAGGCATGCAAAGACATTTGCAACAGATGCCAGGAGATACGTTGGGTGGGGGGTGACATTCTGTAAGGTTCCAGCACATTACCCTGATCCAGGAAATCCTGGCCACTACATGAACGTGTTCAAGATTCCGACTACGCTGAATGATGGACAACAGCAACTTGTTGATAATTTTGCCCCTAGAGCCAATTTAAAATTTTTTTTTTAAAGACGGTGCCATTTCATCTGGCGCTAGTGAGGTGAAAGAAGCAGCAGATCGGTAGTTTTGTTGAGGAGAAGCACATGCTTGAGTATATCAGACATCTTGAGGAACTGCAAATTGTATCTATGATAAGAGAGAATTCCGGATAGTACTCCTTCGATTCCGAATTCTAGAGGGGGGGGCATTGAAAATTTTAAAAACTTGGGGGGGCATCGAAATTTACCAATAACCTCAACAGGGGCCCTGTAAAAATATGAGCTGTTTTCAAGACATCTTCATCCCCCTCCCTTGGTGTAATAAATGTACTTCCCCTAAAAGTCTTAAGAGTCATGAGGTCAAAAATTTTATTCTATATAATATGAAAAGATGAATATAAACATACCTAAATTTTGTTGCCAATATCTTTTACGCCTGGTTATTCCTACATAGCATTGACCATCCTAGCGTTTGCTCACGCCTGCCCGTGCTCTGTTTGGGAAGAAAGAAAGAAAGAAAAAAAGAAAGAAAGAAACATAGCTCGACACCTGTCAAATTGTCCAGACTCGCACAGATGATTTATCTAATCTACACGAATGGACATTTGCAACTCAAATGTACAATATCATGTGAAATAATTTCGGAATCAGAAGCGCTGGGACATGCTGCGCCAGCGACACCAGCTATATATTACTTACGATATACTTTTAAATTAAACAAGTGAAATGATCGCAATAATATATTCTGTAAAGCACCACATTATTATAGTGTTTTGAAAACTTAAAATTACTTTCAAGTAGCCGATGCATGGATAGCATAAATATTTAATTAGCATGGATATGCATGAATAGTTAATTAGCTGTGTCCCACTGCATGCGAACGGTTGAAGAAAACTAAAGAATTAAAGATTCTGGTAAGTTTCTTTTTACTTTCTATGGGTTTAAATTTCTCCTAGAATTATCTGGTGTAAATCTGGGAGTTAAAGATGTTAACTGTAAGCTGCTCATTTCAGGTGTCTCTCGGCAATTTCAAGCAAATGTGACACATTATGTATAATACACAACTGATTGCTCGCCCTCTCTGTTTCTTGCGAATCAGTATAATAATAACACTGATACTCATGCATCTTCCAACAGTTCCATTTATGCAATTGAATAATTCAAATATTGTGAACTTTGTTTAGCATCCGGATTGAACTGCAAAACCATTTTGTTTAAACGTTCACAAGATGATTGACATTAGTCGATCTTGCTGTTTTGTTTAAGTTTTTGTAAGCATGAATCAAATTTTAGTTTGAATCATTTTGTCCACAATAAAAGGAAAATGCTTACTTGAAAACATGCTTCGGCATTCCATCCGTAGCTACAAGACCGTTTGACATTTCATGAAAAATTTGCTTAATAATAACATGCACTAGCTGATATTAAACATTTAGTTGTAATGTATGCTCATTCAAGTAGGAGGCAAATTTAGAGGCAACGATAAAAAAGCTGCGATTTCTAACTCTTTGACCTCGGTTACACAATACTGCATGGTTTCGCATTTTAACGACATCAACATGTGCCTTTGCTATAGGCGGAAGGTATGGCCGCAAATAATTTTCCTAATAAATTATGTTATCATAATTTTATATGTTCAGATATTTCTGAAACCTTTAAATTCGATTCGTACAAGCGAGTCCAGTGTCTTGCATGTTACTGGAACATTAAATCGAAGGCGAGGCATGATTACAAACCTACATTTATATTCACTGAGCTGCGAAGCATCGAAGTGAATATATACTCTTGTGATCACCGAGCCTGTAAAAGGAGCTTTTGTCTTTCTGAAATAGGTTAACATTATACAGGTGTATCAAAATAAACGCAATTCATCTTTTGTGCTTAATAACTTTCGAAATGCTATCTCTAGTTAAATGCTTTTAGGCTTACTTCAAAGCCTGTTCTTTTCTCTTTCAAACAAACTATTATCCTTGTCTCCAATGCTAGTAATAATTGCACAGGAAAAGATTTAGTAAAACCTATCATTTTTAGTTGCTGTTTAATTATGCAAGTTTACTATGTTATTGTTTAGTCGGTTTAAATGTTAGAATTTCTTCTTTAAACTTTAATGTTGTCGCCACTACATCTGGAAAACCACGTAAGAACAAATTAAAAGTATTTAAAAGAGACCAGCTTGTTTGAAAATCCTAAACGAATGCCAAAAATCGTCAAAACATTCTGGTGTCTAGATCTGAGCCAGAGTGTCATCGAATTGCGATGTAATGTAAACAGAAATTATAGCAAGTTGATGTCAGTCAGCTTAGATGGTCCAAGCCAAAATTATATCGCATTTGAAGTTTTAAACTGAGTTACAAATAGTGGAAGAAAAGCCGTAATTATACTTATTGTTACAATCCATTTAATAAAATGTAACATTTTTTTGTTTTAATGAAAAAATCAGTTATTTTCATGAGAACGATTTGTTATTCCATCTCAATTTTTTTAATCTCCAATCGCAATGACGTAAAGTATTATTACCCGCGAACCAATGAGTCAAATTTAAGAAACAACCCACTGTCAGAAAGCTGAATGGCTACGCTTTAAAATGAATGTAAACTTTAACGTTTTCGTCTATTATTTGTTTAGCAATTTACATTTCAGTCGAGAATTGCGTTTTTTTTGATACACCCTGTATATTGTTGCTTCTTTTGCTTTTAGAGGAATAGTATGTGCTTTAATTTCTTCATTTTTTTCTTCGATGATATGTTTGCAAGTGGATTTTCGGCAGCCATTTTGTTTTGAAAGCAATAGTTAGTGCTCAAAGCAGTCTGAGTATATATAGTAACTATTGCCTCAGAGTTAGTTCTAAGGGAGTCAATCAGAACGCTTGAAAGCCACTCTTTAATACTAAATTCGTGCTAAAAGTAACTTGAAATAAATTAGGTCTTATTTGGAATGAAGTCAGAACGGTTTCACCGTTTGTGGCGCTATGCAGCTAGTCGAAAAAGACCAAACCAAACAACGATGAATTATCTAGCAAACATTAAAAGAAACTAATCTCACGAAAGATTCAATTTCGCTATAGATAGAATCGATTGGATGGGACTTATTAATAATTCTCAGTCAATTATTTTACCAAAGTCATCAAAGCAATGGACATTCTTCAATGAATATTTGCATAAAGTACATTTATAATGAAATATTAATCAATTTAATTGTCCACTAACTACACAGGAGACTAGCTTATTTATTTTTGACATGAATTAAAATTAATAAAGAAACTATATATACTGCCACCGTAACTTTATCAGTTATTTCATTCATTGTGTCGTCCAGTCATTGATTAAAAATGATCGTTACCACAGCAGTGACATAGCCAGGTTGTACATTTGAGGATAGCATGCAGGCTGTGGAAAATTCAGCGGACGGGGGGTGCGCCGGCTGCGGGTGGCGAACTTGCGCTCGGTCTAAACTTGTCGACTACAGTTATTTATTCATAAACTATATTATTAGATCGAGAGATCCGAGTATCCAAGCGCAATGAAGACTTTTAAAATCTGGAGGCTCAATGTCATTTTTTTCTGACAAATTTTTGTTGTAAAATAAATAAAAATTCACTAGTCAACGTATACTTACACTCAGGGACGCCGGAACTGGGAGGGGGGCAGGGGTGGCGGCTGCCCCCCTTGCCTTTTGCTAGGGGGGCAGGGGGGGCAGAAGTGCCCTTTTAGTTATAAAATAATACGTGATAAATCACATTTCCAACGATGCTTTTTGTAGGAAAATCACGAGATTCAGGTAATTTATAGTTTATATTTATAAAAATTTTGGGAAATTTTTGGAATTTAGAAAAATATTTTGAAGAAATGGGGAAAATTTAAGATATCCGGAAAAATTTTTGGCTTCACGGAAAATTTTTGTATGTCCGTGGGGGGGGAAGGGTCGCTGCAAAAAATTTTGCAGTGAAAAAAAAAATTTCAGTCAAGGTGCCCTTTGTGTGCGTCCGCCCCCCTTTGCCCTATTATCGTTCCGGCGTCCCTGCTTCAGTTACACTTGAAAGATTTTCGGCCATCTGCGAATAAAATTTGCAGCTCTTCACATAGTCAATACCCAGCTATTCTTGATTGCTTTAATAGTTATAAACATTTAAAATTTACTTTGTAAATTCGACTCTCGCTATATAACAAAAACGTATTGAGAAAGTTCTTTAACCACAGCAGTTGCTCCTTTTCTCTATTTTAGATTTTTTTCGTTTTGAATAGTTTGAAAGACTTTTAGACGCTTTTTGCCGTTTGAAACTCGGCTCTCGTCGCAGCTTCGTAGGGCGGCAATAAAAATTGTGCATTGCCCGTGGGCAATACGAGAAAATCCTGCCTCGTCAGCAGCCAATCAATTTGCGCAATTCATCAAAACAAATGCTTGCCATATAATAATATATTGATTGCTGTTGTTGTATAGCTGTGCTAATTTGGCGATCAAGAATGTACCTGAAATATCAGTACATCTTCTACATAATCATTCCGCGCATAGTTTTGGTAATTATAGAAGGCGGAGCAGGTGAAAGTATGAATTTTTGTTTCAATTCAACTCTTGAAGGTAGGTAACGTGACTACCAACTTTCATGCGAAGGACGTTGATAAAAACATCGACGTTTTTATAATAACATATAATGACAGCTTCTTGTAGAATGCTTTCCACAGTGTACCTATCCTATGCAATTTAGTTATACCGAATTGATTATGTTCGCCAGGTTTCAGACTTAATACAACAGTTTGGTTGAATAAACGAGTTTCCAAATGGATAGAATGCATCATGGAATGTGTCAAGGAGCCATGTTGTAGGTCAATCAACTACAAAAAGACCATTCACAATGAACCAAATTGTGAAATGTTACATGACGTGATTTACAATACATCTGAGAATGTTTTGGAGAGAAACTCTTCTTATGATTATGTTTATCTGCTTGACCCACAAAAGGTATGAATTGACTGTAATCGAGCGAGATGCCAACAAAATCTTAAGATTACGTGAGATCTAGTCTATTATGTTTTCCTACGTGTATCCCATGGTGCTGCAGTAGTGCAGGGATTCTTTTGGTAAAACGTAAGCGAACCACAAGTATAACATTCCTAAAATGTGCCGTCAGTCTGTTTGTATGAATCGTGGTGGCAATATATTCAAATTTTCTTTCAATGTTCATATTTTAACAGCCTCGTTGAAATTTCATCCGGGAGCGCGCAATATGTAAATCCATGCGTCACGACGTACATGCTTCTCAAGTTGTACTTTGCACTGCGCGCAAAGTGATAATAAATTCAGTGCTCAGTGTAGAAAATTTATGGACAAATGCCTTATCAGAATAAATTGTTGGGAAGACTGATTGAAGCGGATCCTAAACATTTTTAAAGTCTAAAAATTTCAGCATCAGGAGATCCTAATAACATCGCAATGTATTTTTGAATATAATGCCACACTCGTGAATGTTGGCATTAATTGATTGTGAAATTATAAGTGGTTATAATTTTTCCGGGCCAGTACCTTGTAACATTAAAATTAAAATGATGCCCAACTGTTGCTGCAGAATGCTTGTTTTTTAATGACTTTTCTATGCTGTTTCCCCTTATAGAAATTTGAATTATCATAAAACATATGGAAACGTCACATAGTCGTTTACCTCAAAAGGTTGGCACAACAGCCTGTTTCATCTAAAGCCCTGGGGAAACTAGGAAGCATTGTTGTGGAAACTTTTGTGATTCTCGATGTTTCCTCAAATGTTTCCTGTTTGCCCACTCGTGGAAACATTGTTGCGAAAACAAAATTTGCTTCCCAAGAAGCAAAATGTTTCCTAGCAAATTCAGAAACATTTGATGTTTCCCTATGTTTCTCACTAATGTTTCCTAGTGTTTCCCAACTCTTGGAAACATGGCAAAACATTGGCAGGAATCAATGTTTCCGCAACAATGTTTCCTAGTTTGCCCAGGACTAAAGATGAATCATGATGTAGCTGACAAATTTCGAAAAGTGGGCTGCTTAAATATTTACAGCCGGAAACGTGGGCGTGTGGGCGTCAAACAATAGATACATTCCTTCCATTGTTATCATTGTCCACTCGTTCCTTTATCCTGGCGATAACAGAGTGACATAACAACGATATGTCACTGATATCCTTTTTATCACGGATAACACTTTTTGTCTCGCTATTTTAAAAATTGTTGCATAAACAAAACCTGCCAATATTATCTTTTTTTAGGAGTACAATGCAAGCTGCTTCGTTGTGGAAGCCGAAATAAAAGGTACATACTCTATGTTTTTATCGAGATTTTGGGGCTACAGTTGCTCGATTGAAATAACAGTTGAAGAGTTTTTATAAATGGAAATTTCGAACAGAAGATCATATACAATTTTAGACTTAACCATGCAGGAACAGTCATTGCTAGAAATGTAGACAACATAATTTCATAGCTAACCATGCAGGAACAGCTGAGAAAAATGCCATTTTTTCAAAATGTCTTTTGGCATGCAGAAATCTAATCTGCGGCCTTGCATTCAGTCCAATTGTCCAGCTGTAATCCAAAAGTTGTTGAATATGTATAGTGGGTGATGCCATTATAATATAGTATGGTTAAGTATCAAGCGCGAGATTGTTGGGTATCTCGCCTAGCTAGAATGGTCGATTCATGCCAGAGGGCCTATTATTTTTTGAAGCAACTCCTGATTATGTCTAAAATTGTGTAAAATCTTCCGCTTGAAACTTCCAGCTGCAAGAACACTTCATGAAATCTATGATTTAATTTTCTTGAACTTGTTAATATGGAGTTCAATTACGGACACAAACGTTTACACCTTTGTAACGCGAACACATCTCTACTATAAAAAATAATATACATAAAAATAGCACATTTGTGAAAAATTTATGCAAGCATTGGTAGTTTGGGTCTGCTAGCATTTTTACAAATAAAATTATTTTGAAAAGTAAATTTTCGAGTCCAGAAACAAATTTAAAAGTTACTTGCGCACAAAAATGCTACGTTTAAAACGCATTTTAAATTTAAAGGTTGCAAATTTAGAAGGTGGTTTGTTAACTATCAAAATATTAAACAACGTATCCAACATGCGACCTATAAATCGTTGATTTTTTTGCTGTAGTAGTCTTTGGATTCACCCATATTTTTTAACTGTTTTTAATGATTACGTATAGGAAATCAATCATGCATAAAATCAGTCAGGGGCGGATCTAGCGGTCGTCAAACCCATAGATATAGGAGATCTGGATTGCTAACGCATACCTGGCGCAGGCGGGGCCTACATGATAAATCCAAGATGGCGGTACAACAGGGCAAAAAGACTATAAATTCTATTATGAAAATCAGGATTTTTGCATTTTTTGCCGTCGCATTGTTTTGAAACTTATTCGGTCAAATTTTATGGTAAAGAGAAACTTACCGCGAAGATTTTGAGCATATACATGATTGAATTGGATAAAAACTCGCAAAATTATCCATCGACAAAAGTTCGTGTATAGTACTGATATAGTACTATATATGTAACTTGTACAGTTTTGCTTTAATTTTTGCTCATTATTTGCATAAAAAGCAAATTATAACAGACCATAGATGATAGACCCTCATCCAGTGCTCTCATCAGTTTACTTCTCTAACAAGCAAGGGGGGGGGGGTACATAACAGTTCATTTTTCACAATTATGAGGACAGAGCAGATGATGATGAGAGATGCAAGTATAAAACACCATTCACAAGGCTAGATGTTAACATAGCACAGTATTTCTGGCAATAAAACGCTCCAACTGACCGACTGACCATTTCACACGAACTTTTATCGCTGGATAACTTTGCAATTTTTCATCCAATTCAATCATATATATGCTGAAAATCTCCGCGGTACGTTTCTCTTTACCATAAAATTTGAAACAATGCGACGGCAAAAAATGCAAAACTCTTTTTGCCCTGTTGTACCACCATCTTTGATTTAATTATTATGTAGGCCCCGCCTGCGCTAGGTATACGTTAGCAATCTAGATCTCCTATATCTATGGTCAAACCAGTCACGCGACTAACGTAAAAATTGCAAACTTAATTAATTCTTAAATATTCCACCAATAGTCCAGGTATTTTTTATCATGCAGCGACACCTTATAATATAATTTTTATCATGCAGCGCTAGCAATTAACATTCCAATCGAACTGTGGTCCAGTGATCAAATTTCATACAGTGGCTGAGCCGACGAGCTTAGTCAAGTCAATGAGCAGCTGACATACGCAAAGTCGGTCAGTCAAAAAGTCAGAATCCAGTGTTCTGATTGGTTTAGACGCTTATTGCCATGGAAACAAGCGATTTTTTGCGATCTTGACTGATCTGTGGGGACTTCTGACCGATTTAAAAAAGTCAGGGGCGCCCCATTAGTCGGAAATATTTGACGTGTGGTAAAGTCTTTCCGAGCACGCGCTCAATCAAAGTGTCATGTTGGAGTTTTGTCTAAAGATCTGCTGGAATGTTTGTCTACGGAAAGTTCGGAAATGTCTGCTGCTCCAGTCCTTGTAGTATTTACGAAACGGTTCAATCCGCATTTGTGGTGAATGGTTTAGCTGTCTTACAAGACTGTTGCGCTGATCTTGGGAGGAAATTCGACGCTAAATATCGGAGAGTTCGATTCTGTAAGCAGTTGCTAGGCGACATGAGTAGCACGAACTACAGTTTGCTAAATATCGGAGAGTTCGATTCTGTAAGCAGTTGCTAGGCGACATGAGTAGCACGAACTACAGTTTGACTGCTTGAGTAGAAGTATTGGCGCCGATCTCTTAATTTTTTTCTGAAGTGCAGTAAGGTAAATTTAATGTGATATGTAAATTTTATTTCGTTTTAGACAGCATAACAATGTTTATAAGCGAACAAGATGTGCGCCATGCATATGTAAAATTGTAACTTGAATAAGCTTATTACACTGGCCTGTAGGCCAAGTGTCTTAAATCCCTTTTTTTCTGTTTTTTCCTGTGTTTTCCTGTTTTTTTCGTAGTCGAGAAATCGAGTTTGCGTTAGCTCATCGCAGGCTCAGGGTGCAACGATTAAGCCAAAATGCCATCGATTCCCTCGGTTCCGTGATTTATATAGTATAGTAATAAGCTCGTATTTATGTACGTAATAGCCGACTGTGCCATGCTTGTGGTACATTTTTTGTTTATTAGCCCATACACTTGTACGCACGCGCACAATTCCGAACCCCAATGGCGGCTTTTCACAGAGTGATCAAACTATATTTTACACAGTTTCGTTGAATTTTCAAAGAATTGTGCCGGTTTCCTATGGATTGTTCGTTGTGTCGTAATCTGGACTTTCTTGTGTGTTGAATTAATGTGTTTTTCTTTGTGTAACGACTCGAAAACCACAAAATTTGGACACAGCGAATTTATACGATATATAGAAGGATATTTAAACAAGGACAAGTTAAAGGTTTGACAGTTTGACTTAAATATACGTCGTGGACTCATAACATCCGTTGTGTACTTGTGTTAATTTTTGCGGCGCACTCTGAACTTTCTTGCCTGTTGCCAGTTAATGTTTTTCTTTTTGTATTAAATTAAACGACTCGAAAACCCCAAAATTTCATAAATTTGTACCCAGCGAATTTATACAATACATTGGAATATAAACAAGGACAAACTCTCCTAATTCCTTACGATAGTTTTAGTCAAATGTCGACAATATACCTTTAAATACATGTATTAAAATCCGCGCCGTACTAGAATTACGAGAATTCGCGTAGCTCTGGCCGCTGGGTGCGGAAATTTTAGTACTGCGCGTGCTTGCGTTTCGGAGGTCGACTTGTGAGGGTCCTACTAAATACTGCCCGGAGCGCCCGGGAGTGTTCGGGGACGCCCTGAAGCGCCCGGGAGCACGTGAGAACGCCCGGGGATATACAAGATAATATAAATCAGTGCACGATCCTTTTTGAGTCTCTATGAGGCATTATATTAATGTGGTAAGTCTACGCGAAATATAATCTGCGCGAAAAGCTTTGTGGTAGCTATAGTAAAGATAAAGCGTGCGTTCAAAATACCAACAAGAACTAGAACCATTATTGTATGGTTCTCATTTGCTACACTTACCACAAGTCGACCTCGAAGAAACGCATTTCGTTCGAGGTCGAATTGTGACAAGTCTACTCATTTGCCTAATACAATAACATTATTTTTTTTCCCTGTGTTGGTGTTGGTGTTGTGTACTCAGGTGAATAATATGTTTGCGATGTTACTCTGAGTGCATATCCACACCGGGCGAGCTTGAAAAATATGCCCGGCCACGGTGGGATTCGAACCTACGACCTTTGGAATGCTAGCCCAATGTTCTTCCAACTGAGCTACGCGGTCAGGACGGTTCGAGTAAGTGATATTTCGGAACAGTATCTAGTTCCTTCAATACCAATGTAATCTACTAATATGATTTTTTTCTGTGTTGGTGCTGTGTACTCAGGTGAATATGATATTTGTGATGTTACTCTGATTGTATATCCACACCGGGGAGCTTGAAAAATATGCCCGGCCACGGTGGGATTCGAACCTACGACCTTTGGAATACTAGCCCAATGCTCTTCCAACTGAGCTACGCCGTCAAGACGGTTCGAGTAAGTGATATTTCGGAACAGTATCTAGTTCCTTCAATACCAATGTGTTCTTGTAATATGATTTTTTTTTTTCAATTTGATAAAATGAAAAATCTTTCACAATTATCACATTTCTGCAAGTACTTCTCCTTTACTTTTCCCTAACGAGCGAGTTGTGAGAGTCAGACTGATAATTGCTATAATTATCTTCCATTTCATGAAGGTAATTTTTTGTTGAAGCTGCTTTCAGAGTGATGCAAATTGCGTTTCTGAGGTTTAAAAATATAAAATCCCCTCCCCCTTAGGTGCCTCGCGCAACGTACGAAAAATCATGGATCCGCCCCTGAAATCAGTCAATGACATGACACATTGAACGCGTGAATCGCTACTATGGCAAAAAATTAAGTTCACGTTTTGGGAGTCGCTCGTGGGATTTAACATCACATTGTCTGGCACTTTGATACAAAAAATACTTTTTAAATTGTCACCTTATGAATTCAAATTGCGTTTTAAACCTTCCATGTTTGTGCGCAAGGGGGTTGTAAATTGATTTTTTAAAGCAACCCTCCTGCAGTCGAAAATTTACTTTTCAAAATAAAAGTTGCGCAGTTTTGCGGAATTTACAATTCAACGAACATTTTCGATACACCCTGCTGGTATTACGGACAGTTTTCAATTCCCATCATACGTGCAAACTAATTTTGAAAGAATTATAATAAAACAGGCACCGCTCTTTTATGCAGCGTACATCCGAGCGTAATGGTAAGTAGATAAAGTAAATTACACTGTTTTAAGATTATAAATAATTTTAAATTTTGGCTCTTTCTAAAAAACACGTACCTATCAATGTATTTTCGCGTAAGACTGGATTAAAAATATCGTGATTGGTCAGCGGCGAGAAGATCAATTGTTTACTCAACCTACCCAAGACAGAGATCTTTCATCAATTCTTTCAGACCTAGAAAAAATGGGATCCCGCCCCTGTGTGCTGAATTGAGGAAATCTTTTCAAATTTTCCCACATTTGTTATCGGTAATCTCAACGAATCATTATAGAGAGGTTAAGATACCCCGGTTTCGGTGTACGCGTACTGGTAGCATGATTTTGGTTAGCCATATTTTCGTCAATGTCTGAACCTTTACTTGTAATTAAGGTGCACATTTTTCACATTGTATTGTCTATTGCAAGAAAACAGAAAAAGTATGATCGTATTACAGACATCAGTAAAGCAAGATGACACTAATCGTACCCGTACACCGTACCGGGGTATCTTAAACTCTCTATTATATCGTTCCTCCCCATCTCTTATTTCAGACATACCAACACAGTCAAGTTGTTGCATATACATGGCGTAGCCTAAAATCAAATTTCCATTGAAGGAACATTAATTTGAAAAATTAAAATTCACGATCCAGGGAACATGAAACACTCTAGCTTTTTCCCAGCCTTATATACACCTTTTTTTACCTGTTACAGATACGCAAAAAAGTTGTGCAAGTCTTTATGAATCCGGGGAAAGAAAAGATGTTGTGTATGCTATCGATCCTGATGGCTTCGGAACATTCCAAGTCTGGTGTGATATGCTAAATGACGGAGGTTGGACCGTATTTCAAAGACGACAGGATGGAAGTGTAGATTTCTATCGTGACTGGTCAGACTATAAGGTTGGCTTTGGTAACTTGAGTGGCGAATTCTGGCTCGGGTTAGATAAAATACATCGTTTGACCAAATCTAATCAAATGGTTTTAATAATTGACATGATGGATTTTGGTGGTTCAAACGTCTACGCCAAATATCAGTCTTTTTCTGTGGCTTCTGAGTCAGACAATTACAGACTTAACATTGGTGATTATCATTCAGGTAAATACCAAGAATAATAAATTTTCTAGACGTACCAACTGTATGCCGTGTATATTTGTAAGAGTTGTATCTAATATAGAGGTTTCGATATTGAGATAATGCCCTGCTTTAGGTTGGAAGCAGGATCTCTAATATGAATTCAATAGGATAACTAACAATCCTTAGGCGCCGAAATTCATTGGGAAACAGTACATAATTATGTTATGTAAAAACGAATAACACAAACGAACGCACGAACTTCCCAACTTCACATTCATCTTATATATACCTAACACTATCGTATACGCGAAATATACGAATAACTTGGTCAGCATTGAAGAGTTACATCACAACATTTCTTTTGTTGAAAAACTCACATTTACTAACATTCTCATGTTTTGTGCAAGAAAATATTTCTCTTTGATCTTAAGCCCTGGTCAAATGAGAATAAAAGTTGGAAGTTGCAAATAGACAATTTTCATTATAGAGTAATCTTTTATATTTGAAAAAATATATATACTCTCGGAAAGAGCATACTAAAATTAGTACATTGCAACGTTTGGTTGCGAAATATTGTTAAAATGCGGAAAATATAGCCTTGATAAGTTCGCAAATTTTGTATACTTTTGTATTGCATGCGGAATTTGCTGATGGTTGTCCAATACAGCAGCATGTCACGACTCGTTACAACTTGTAATGAATGTTTCACGAGTCGTGAAGGACTTAGGAGTGCACCCAGCCAAGTGGTGAACTTCGCGAAATTTGTACGACTCGTTAAATCCGTGAAATTTCACGACTCGTGACAACTTGTAATGAATGTTTCACGAGTGGTGAAGGACTTAAGAGTACACCCAGCCAAGTGGTGAACCTGACGAAATTCGTACGACTCGTTAAATCCGTGAAATTTCACGACTCGTTACAACTTGTAATGAATGTTTCACGAGTGGTGAAAGACTTAAGAGTGCGCCCAGCCAAGTGGTGAACCTGACGAAATTCGTACGACTCGTTAAATCCGTGAAATTTCACGACTCGTTACAACTTGGAATGAATGTTTCACGAGTGGTGAAAGACTTAAGAGTGCGCCCAGCCAAGTGGTGAACCTGACGAAATTCGTACGACTCGTTAAATCCGTGAAATTTCACGACTCGTTACAACTTGTAAGGAATGTTTCACGAGTGGTGAAGGACTTAAGAGTGCACCCAGCCAAGTGGTGAACTTCGCGAAATTCGTACGACTCGTTAAATCCGTGAAATTTCACGACTCGTGACAACTTGTAATGAATGTTTCACGAGTCGTGAAGGACTTAAGAGTGCACCCAGCCAAGTGGTGAACTTCACGAAATTCGTACGACTCGTTAAATCCGTGAAATTTCACGACTCGTTACAACTTGTAAGGAATGTTTCACGAGTGGTGAAGGACTTAAGAGTGCACCCAGCCAAGTGGTGAACCTGACAAAATTCGTACGATTCGTTAAATCCGTGAAATTTCACGACTCGTGACAACTTGTGAGGAATATTTCACGAGTCGTGAAGGACTTAAGAGTGCACCAGCCAAATGGTGAACTTCACGAAATTCGTACGACTCGTTAAATCCGTGAAATTTCACGACTCCTGACAACTTGTGAGGAATATTTCACGAGTCGTGAAGGACTTAAGAGTGCACCAGCCAAGTGGTAAACCTCACGAAATTCGTACGACTCGTTAAATCCGTGAAATTTCACGACTCGTTACAACTTGTAATGAATGTTTCACGAGTCGTGAAGGACTTAAGAGTGCACCCAGCCAAGTGGTGAACCTCACGAAATTCGTACGACTCGTTAAATCCGTGAAATTTCACGACTCGTTACAACTTGTAAGGAATGTTTCACGAGTGGTGAAGGACTTAAGAGTGCAGGAGCCAAGTGGTGAACTTCACGAAATTCGTACGACTCGTTAAATCCGTGAAATATCACGACTCGTTACAACTTGTAATGAATGTTTCACGAGTCGTGAAGGACTTAAGAGTGCACCCAGCCAAGTGGTGAACTTCGCGAAATTCGTACGACTCGTTAAATCCGTAAAATTTCACGACTCGTTACAACTTGTAATGAATGTTTCACGAGTGGTGAAGGACTTAAGAGTGCGCCCAGCCAAGTGGTGAACCTGACAAAATTCGTACGACTCGTTAAATCCGTGAAATTTCACGACTCATTACAACTTGTAATGAATGTTTCACGAGTGGTGAAGGACTTAATCAAGAGTGCACCCAGCCAAGTGGTGAACCTCACGAAATTCGTACGACTCGTTAAATCCGTGAAATTTCACGACTCGTGACAACTTTTAGGAATATTTCACGAGTCGTGAAGGACGACTCGTGACAACTTGTGAGGAATATTTCACGAGTCGTGAAGGACTTAAGAGTGCACCAGCCAAGTGGTGAACCTCACGAAATTCGTACGACTCGTTAAATCCGTGAAATTTCACGACTCGTGACAACTTGTGAGGAATATTTCACGAGTCGTGGAGGACTTAAGAGTGCACCAGCCAAGTGGTGAACCTCACGAACATGAGGAACCGCACTAGGTGCGAAAAAATTAAGAGTGAAGTGTCTGTTGCCATAGAAGTTGTAATTAGGTTTGACAGACACCAATTATAGGCTATTAATAAGAGGAGAAGACACTTTGTAATGCAATACATCGCTTGGTGTAACTGTTAAATATTAAGACATGTATTTAAGTTATTAACGTACAATATGGTTTGTTTACGCTGTCATCACTTTACAAGGAAACTACAAATTATACTGTTTTGCCATAAACGCGCCAAATTAGAATCATCAGTGTCTGGTGTACGTAGCTGGCTTGGCGAATGCATGACAAAAGATGCGGTAATGTATTATCGTGTATATTCGCATTGTTTGGATCGAGCCAGATAGAAATTGGTACGCTTATAATTACTGCTTGCCCGGTTCAAGCATATCAAATAGGAATAATGGCAATAAATATATATTACGATGTTTCCCGTACGAATTCAAGCGGGTCAATATAAAAGACCTAAGCTTCAGGATTACAATGGTAATCCGGTGCCATACCGTTGGTTTAATGCTGGACGGAAAAATCGCCGAAGCTTACGTTGTCTACTCATTCGGTATCTTAACATTCGCGATGAGAAAGCGCAGTTAGCGCACACTTGACGGTGCGTGGCTACAGTCCAGCGTATTCCAGCATATACGCCAAATGGTCAACTCGTTCCCGCTTGAAGATTCAAATTGGCGCCAACACAACACCAAGCGTTTATACTCTGAAGAACAACGAAAGGGACGAAACGGCGCGAATGATTGAGCACATAATGCTCTTTGAGAACAGATTGAAAGACGAACCAAAAACGCATACAAAGTTTTGAAACGGCTTAATTCTCGCTTATACGAACGCGAATGGTCTTCACCTTACTGGGAGTGTTCAGAGTGATGTATATTGGTATGATTAAACAATTTTCATAGTATTTTTCTATGTTGGTGTAGTGTACTCAGGTGAATATGATATTTTTGGTGTTACTCTGAGTGTATATCCACACCGGGCGAGCTTGAAAAATATGCCCGGCCACGGTGGGATTCGAACCTACGACCTTTGGATACTAGCCCAATGCTCTTCCAACTGAGCTACGCGGTCAGGACGGTTCGAGTAAGTCATATTTCGGAACAGAATCTAGTTCCTTCGATACCAATGTATTCTAGTAATATGAATTTTTCTATGTTGGTGTAGTGTACTCAGGTGAATATGATATTTGTGGTGTTACTCTGAGTGTATATCCACACTACACCAACATAGAAAAATTCATATTACTAGAATACATTGGTATCGAAGGAACTAGATTCTGTTCCGAAATATCACTTACTCGAACCGTCCTGACCGCGTAGCTCAGTTGGAAGAGCATTGGGCTAGTATCGAAAGGTCGTAGGTTCGAATCCCACCGTGGCCGGGCATATTTTTCAAGCTCGCCCGGTGTGGATATACACTCAGAGTAACACCACAAATATAATTTTCATAGTTCTGGAAAACGTACAGTAAGTAAATAATTACATGCAGTAACTCATGCCAAAAGGAGTCAAGAAGGGTAGGTTTATGTCAGTCTCTGCAACTCGATCTCGATGTTTTGCAAAGTACAAGCTAGGCTCAAAATATTGGCCGAAAGCTCTCGAATCCACTTACATGATACTGTATTAAATAATCTAAATTCCAATGGAATTTGATGACATTGCTTTGCTATAATGCACAATCTACTGCACGACCTTGCGTGATTGCAAATATATTTATTTGTTCCAAATACTTTTAAGCTGATATACTCTTGTGTCAGAAAGATGTGTCATCTTATGCTGACAGATTTTGAAGATGTTTTATCTTACCTTAATCAGTTGAAGCTTAAAATTATTTGAATATATATAGGCATATGGAACTACGGTTTCTAAATTGAAATGGAATTTGAGTTGCTAACAGCCTAACATAATGTTGCGATAAATACAATATGACATTGCTTTGCTATAATGCACAATCTACTACATGATCTTGCATGATGACAAGTTTATTTGTTCCAAATACTTTTAAGCTGATATACTCTTGTGTCAGAAAGATGCGTCATCTTATGCTGACAGATTTTGAAGATGCTTCATCTTACCTTAATCTGTAATTGAAGCTTAAAAGTATTTGAATAAATAGGCATATGGAACTACGGTTTCTAAATTGAAGTGGAATTTGAGTTGCTAACATAATGTTGCGATAAATACAATATGACATTGCTTTGCTCTAATGCACAATCTACTGCATGATCTTGCATGATGACAAGTTTATTTGTTCCGAATACTTTTAAGCTGATATACTCTTGTGTCAGAAAGATGCGTCATCTTATGCTGACAGATTTTGAAGATGCTTCATCTTACCTTAATCAGTAATTGAAGCTTAAAAGTATTTGAAGTAAATAGGCATATGGAACTACGGTTTCTAAATTGAAATGGAATTTGAGTTGCTAACAGCCTAACATAATGTTGCGATAAATACAATATGACATTGCTTCGCTATAATGCACAATCTACTGCATGATCTTGCATGATGACAATTAAGTTTATTTGTTCCAAATACTTTTAAGCTGATATACTCTTTTGTCAGAAAGATGCGTCATCTTATGCTGACAGATTTTGAAGATGCTTCATCTTACCTTAATCAGTAATTGAAGCTTAAAAGTATTTGAATAAATAGGCATATGGAACTACGGTTTCTAAATTGAAGTGGAATTTGAGTTGCTAACATAATGTTGCGATAAATACAATATGACATTGCTTTGCTCTAATGCACAATCTACTGCATGATCTTGCATGATGACAAGTTTATTTGTTCCAAATACTTTAAGCTGATATACTCTTGTGTCAGAAAGATGCGTCATCTTATGCTGACAGATTTTGAAGATGCTTCATCTTACCTTAATCAGTAATTGAAGCTTAAAAGTATTTGAAGTAAATAGGCATATGGAAAAGCATGCGCATATTGCATCTGAAATAATAGAAGCTAGGCAAGTCAAAACAGTCGCCAGCAAGCGATGCCGATGTTTATGCTTTAGAGAGAGTTGTTTTAAATTAAAGGTTGGGGAGTTTTGTAAGTGCGAACAGATTATCGTGTTAAGCAAATCATGTCTCAACGATATAGTGAAATACTGAAAAAAACAGTTACTGAGCCACCATCACAGAACGCACAACTTTATCTGATATATAGGCACATGGTAAACACTTGATACATGTAGAACAGAATAATTCATAGATCTTTGACTTTGTTACAATATGTCATTCTGGGTACCATATGCTGCTACGTTGAGACCATCAGAAGGCGAAAAAGCGCAACATTTATATTTACACGTGTTATTGCTTCCCGCAATAAATGTCATACAATAAATCCGAAGTTGTTATCACTCAGAAGATCCAACACACCTTCAATCTGTGCCTTTAATCAATAACAATATTAATAACAGGTTTCGTCAGAGCTCCTACAGAGATCAGCAATATCATGTAGCGAAAAATCGTAGTAAATTTATGCACTTCACCTGGGTTGGTGACAGTTATGAGCTAATGCGTTTCCGGAGATTCGTGTTTTTAAAACACAAAGTTTGCATAATTAAAGCAGTGCGGTCCTGAGTTATGTTATCTAATAATTAGGAAGCGCAAAAAGGGTTATTCATAATAATATTAATAAATGTTCTCTGATCGTAAAACATTTATTTAATATTTTATGATGTGGCCGGAGCCCGAGCTCAGAGCTGTAATTCGGCCGGAGCCAGAGCAGGAAATGAAAAACCGGAGTTTGCACAGCACTATGGCTTGCGAGGTTTTTTCAGGTTAATCGGACAAAATTTTGATCTAGACAAGTATGGACAAACATCTCACCACAGCTTGAAAGGGCATCACAAAATTAGTAATATTCCAAAGTTTCGTTGCGAAATGTTGTAAAATGCGGGTAATATAGCCCTGCGAAGTTTGCCGTTTTTCAGTCATTTGATATTGCGCTCGGGAAATTGATCATATACCGCTTTCTGAAAAAAGGTATCAATTTCCCGTGCAAACTCACGCAAACTTCGCAGGGCTATATTACCCGCATTTTACAACATTTCGCAACGAAACTTCGGAATATTACTAATTGTGTGATGCTCTTTCAAGATGTGGTGAAATGTTTGTCTATATCAAAATTTTGTTCATTAGGGAATAAGTCCATTAATTCAGGCCGTTCGAAAAGGCGTTAATTTTTTTTGTCTCTATCCGTTCGTATTTTTTTACTAAAAACAACTTCACAAAACGTTTATCATCCATTTGTTTGGGGGAAAATCATATAATTACTGTACCTCATTCTTGTTTGCACACATGAGGCCCAAAAACCCAATATTTTGTTTTGAATGATCTACAGCAATAAAGACAATAAAGAAGAAAGTTAAATAACTTTAGCTATGGAGCGTTGCCAATACTGAACAATTGGAGAAATTCCAGAATAAAATATCAATGGTTCCATGCATCAATGGTTCCAATAATGAAGGAATATTTGAGCGATTTACCGTCGAGCAGAGAACATTAACCTAAGGCGCCTATATATAAGAATTTTTTATGATTTACATTTACACATTTTATGATGACATAGTTCCCTAGACATGTTATGTACTCGATTACGTTGACATTGTTGTTCTTTAAATATAAATATATTTGCATAATTTGATGATATTTCATCGTTTTTATGACTTTAAAAGCGGAGCAGAATCAATCACTTCTGAATTGCTCCGAGCACAAGCCTCTATAAGCATAAGCTAAGCTATATGGGGATACAAAAGACACTTTGAACTTCAAAAGAAAATTCTGTCCGGTTTGCCTTTGCAAGCTAAGGAGTAAGGGTGAATTTGTTTGTATATATATATATATATATATATATGTTTGCATGAGCCCAGACGATGAGCTTAATTCTAGCCTAAGGCAAACGCATGTGATAATTAAAATGCATAAAGAAACCTTTGACTTACCGATAGCATTCCTGACATTTGTAGCTACAAAAGAAGGAAAAAATATGCAGCGTTATACAAAAATATAGATTAATTTTGCACAATTAAAGTCAACACAATCAAACTATGTATGATGTAAAGTGAATCACTCAATTTACAGTAATACTCAATATTCATGCAGCTTGATGAAACTGTATAAGTCATGCATGATTTTTTTTTTAATATATCAAAAATATTATATATTTCTGCTATCCAAGGTTTCTTAAAATCTCCCTTGAATAAACATCTAACTCAAGATTTAGTAGATGATGCGCATATTTATTTAGGAAACCTTCTCGGGCTGTATTTTGATTTGTTACAAAGTTTTGGCTGCCAATCTTTAGCCTTCGGCGGATTTTCGTTTAGACACTTAACTTATGTACGTGTCATAAACTTACAAGAAATTTCAGACAATTTGCTTCAGTTTAAGCCCTTCAACTATTCACGCAAACTTACATTTTTCCTAAAAAATCAGCAATTTGCGCTTAATTAATGCATTTGCCTAATTTACATATGTCAGCAATATGCAAATTAGGTAAAGGCATTAATTAAGCATGCGAAAGGCTGATTTTTTAGGACAAACTGGATAGTTAAAAGGCTTAAACTAAAGCAAAGTGTCTGAAATTTTGTACAGTAACTAAAAACCCAACAAAGTTTCCATCCATTAACTCAAAATACGATTAAAGCTTTTAAATTTCGTGCGCAAGCCATTTTTAGCTTGTTGAAAAAGACACCCCCCCCCCTGGTTCACTAAATTTGAGTTCGAAATTTTTTTTCATTATTCTACTTTATAAGTACCCAAAGACGCTGTCTACATCAAAAATTAGATACTAATGGCTGTTTTGCGAAATTGAGAGCAATTTCAAATCTGTTGAGTTTTTTTTTATACACCCTGTATATATGACCACGCTATTTAATTAACGTTTCTTGATTTCCTTTCTTAAAAGTATCTAGGATTGTCCAGAAAGTGTATTAGAATTATTTTCATTTTCGTCCGTTAAGGTCGAAAGAAAATCAGCGTCTTTCGGATTATCATAAAACGTGTCTAAAATGCAGAGCGTTTCGCAAACCCTGAAAATAGAAAATTTTCCAGGAGGGCCGTATCCCTGGAAGATCAAACTCCACGTCCGGCATTGTCGACAGAGACATTGAATTTGACCAGAAGTGCGTACTACAGAGTATAAACAAAACTAAGACTATAAGCTTTTGTTGCCCAAATCGGAGGAAACAATTGACACCTTAATTAAAACTTAATAATGACTGATTGAATATTTTGGTCAAGCCAGAAGCTACGACGCAAGCAGAGTCCTTCAGAAGTTTCGGAAAAATTTCTTTGGATGAAGATAATATGAAAAGCATATACTTGAAAAGGCTTCAATCTCTGATGCATTCTCTATTGAAAACAATGTCGGTAGGTTTAATATATACATATATAGGATTCAAAAACTCGTTCTTTTCCAAACGTTGTTGAAAGCATTTGCAATAATTTGTGGTTCTTCGTTTATCCTGTTATCAACAAAGATCTTACAATGACGTTCGATTCATCGTCTTGAATACCTCTCCTCGACCCTACGCAATATCGATAACTGTACCTACGTGCAACTGTCCCCGGGTCTAACCCATCCAGTTATTCTCTCTCACTTAGGGACTAATTAAATGGCGCATTTTCAACCCCGGGGTTGAACTCAGCCCTGTTTACCGGGTTGAAATTCCAGCCCTGTCTGTAATACAAAACTCTATGGAAATCAAACGCGCGATTACATGACAAAAAATTTTCCAAAAAACTGCTTCAGCTAGCAGGGTTGAGTTCAACTCCGGGGTTGAAGGTTCTCCATGTAATCGGCCCCTTACCCTGTTGTTAACAATGATCTTGGTTCTCGGTTTGTTTGGGTTTGTTAATACATTCCTTTTTTTGCACTTTGCACTATTGTATGTGTGTGAAATAATTTGGTTTTGTTCAATAATTATTATGATTATTAGGTATTAGTATAATTATACAGGTGATTATTGACAATTCTCCATGCTGATTGGTTGCCGGTGAGGTGATTATATAGAGAATGTATTAATGGTGCTTGGAAATACAAGATTTATTTCGAGTAATGGACATGATATAATGTTGAACATGAGATATAATTTATTATATAAACGACAGTCTTTGAAAAGTGATAATTTTTACAGAAAGCGATAATTGAAAAGCGATAATTTTCACATGTGAGACTATCATGAATAATCTCACATGTAAGATTATCACTTTTATCAGTGCTCGAAGTACTATTTAAAGCACGCGTAGGAGTGTTTTATCAGGTATAAAACGCGAGGCGAAGGCTTAAAAAACGACCCATCTTCTGATGAGTAAATTAGCGAAGTAATTTGTAAAATAAACTTTTGTCTAAACCGAGAATATCAAAGCTAAAGTTTATGTAAATTAACATGATTTTGTTATCACATATAAAGATACGACACGCTTATGATTTTTGTATCTGCGCGGAGCGCTAGATACTACGCTATCGAGTTTGTGGGTGGGTGCGTGCTCTAAACACTCAGGTCGACTAATTAGGGCTGTATGCCTGCGAACAGGCCGTAAAACAAAGATGGCGGCTTTCTACAGAGTGACGATTGTTTTATCCTAGAAGATTTATTTCGCCCCATTATTATGGTAGTTATTTACATAAAAGTATTAAAGCTACAACTATAAATAGGGCTAGGAGTCTAAAGAAACCTTTATAGGCTTTTAATTTAAGGTAAGTCCCTAGTTTAATGTCCAGTGCAAAGTTTTATATTGTGTCAATCAGTGACAGTGCTAGAAGTATTTACAAGAATATGAAGCTTAATACATTAATATTGCTTTCACTAGTAAGAATAAAATACATAAGTAGAAATGTTGGAGAGCTATAAAGCTAACATCAACATTATTCTGAACATCCACTCCTTTCAATGAGAGTGACTGCTTAGTATAATTAGTTCGATGGCAATGCATATGAAGTTTTTACGAGTTTTCGGTACTGTATTACTATTGGTGAATTTGGTTATTTGCTTTAAAAAATCCGTAAATGAATGTGGCAAGTTTTGTAAATGATGGTACCGGAACATGAATAAGCTTATCATTGCCCGAAATAACATCGTAAAGCTTTTTCGTGAGTAACCATGCATGCTTTTTTTAATAATATCGATTGTCTATTCATAATTCATATATACTGTATGGGATGTCAAAATTGTGTTTATATACGGTACATTTTATATATAGTCACCGCATTCAGAATTATGTTTCGTTACATTCACAGGACATCTTAGGATTATAGGATTGCTTCATAAGCTGAGTTAAAGTTAATAAAATTTCTTTACAGATTGTATATATTTTTTTCATTTAGCTTACATTAAATGTGGGTGCAGTACAGTGGCGGACACTTTATGAAATATTGGGGGGGGGGGGCTCGTGGGCATGCCCCTGGAAAATTTTTAACATTTGGACACCCGAATATGGCATGGTATTATTAATGGTATTATTATATGAGTGTGATTTGTTTTATTTAGTACCAGATTTTTACAGTCCATCAAAATTATAGTGGGGGGGGCTCAGACAACCTCGTACCCAGGGTTTTATCTCCGCTCACCTCCCGCTGCGAAAAAACCCTGGTCCAGGCTGGTCACGTGCTTCACAAAATATGGGAAGTGACAATTACTTTACTTGAGGGAGGGGTGGTTTAGGTTGAAATTGTAATCCGGCGAGGAAATAGTGCAGATGTATTGTATTTCATCGTGTGAGGTCTTAAACAATAATCGAAACCAGGTGCAATAGTTCATAAAAAAGCCAACGATACAGTTTTGGGATAGTGGTTACCCTGTTATGGCCAAAAATACGCCAACGAAAGTATACGGAGCGCATAATTTGGAAAGCAGCAGTTGTTGTCGGCTGTGTAAATCAGTCGGTGATCCCGCACATCGATATAAAGTATTTAACAAAACTAACAGCGAGATCCTTGCCATCGCTGAGCATATTTATGGCCATCCACTTCCAAAAGAAGCAGGACTGCCGCAACTTATTTGCAGGCCATGTGAAAGACGCCTTCGTAGTTTCAGCGCGTTTAAGAATACAATTGTTCAAACGCAATCAACTTTGACCAAGTTCAAACGGTGTAACAAAGATTCGCCTGGCGTGTCACGCGTATCGATAAGTTTAAAATCGGCACAAGAACCTCCGCAAAAACAATCCCAAAGAGCAAGACAACGTCTCTGTTTTATGCAATCTTCGCATGGGAAAGAGGTAAGTTTTATTGCATTCACGTAACAAACACAAAAATGCCAATCGACATATACAAACAATGCGAAATGTACATATTGTTCTTTTTAATTGTTGCAATTTATTTTAAGTTTATTATAACGTATTTATTATAATGCAGATACGGCTCCTTTAGTCGTTTTAGTATATTATAAACATACAGTGTGTATAAAAAAAGTCATAAGCCATTGAAATTTAAATCAAGCATAAACGCCGTATTCTATTGAATTCATCTGACAAGCTATACAGTATAATTATCGTTAATTTGAATTTGACTAATTTGAAAGAATGTATTTTTTTATATACACACTGTATAGCAATGTACATTTTGATTTTTTGTTCAAAATTCTGTGCATGTTTGTATCGAGAATCAGTTTCTAAATTGTTTTTGATATATTTTATGTGCCATGAATAAAGGATCTGCACTGTAAAAACTGATAGGTTAAAACAACCTATTTCTAAAGGTTGTAACCAATAATTAAAGGTTGTTTTAACCAATTGAATGGGTTAGAACCGATTTACATTAGTTAAAATAACCTATTATTATCAGGTCAAATTTTGCGACCAATAAAAATAGGTTAATTTAACCAATCTTTTTGGTTAAGCAAATTTACCGATTGGTTATTATTCCCAAATAGGTCATTATAACCATTATGATTAGGTCAAAATACTGAAAACTAAACTAACCTATATGAAATATGTTGAAATATTTAGTTCGACTTATGACATATACTTTCAATTTCAAGGAGTTATTCTCACTTCACTCAGTTAAAAGCCATTTATTAAATCGTATAGTAGAAGTGAAATAGTGAGTAATTTTCCACCAAGTTTTTACTCGGCCTGTGTATTATAACTCGACCATCACACATAGGAATGACAAAAACTATATTCAACTGAGTTTCTTCAACCTAGAATCAGGCCGATATTTTCTATACAAATTCGTAGTGAAGGACTGCAGTTCGTGTAAAATCAACCCTAGATTTAATTCAGCTGGTTGACGCGCCGTTTTTCTCGAATATTGCCAAGTCAGATTCTTGTAGTTGTATTACAAGTATATTGGACCATATCGGCTTCTTATTAATTGCTCGATCGCACGCGACGATCGAATGTAGCCAGAAATTGTCAGCGAGTTTTTCTTGTCAAATTAATTTAACACCAGCATTAGCTTAATCTATATTTTTGCTGCGTAAATCTCTATTATAATTACCCGCATTTGTCAGACATTCTGTAATTTGAACTTGTGGAATGTTTTGCTTGCTGAATATAATTTTCAACAAGTGGAAATTCCAAACTTTCAACCAATAACATGCTTAGAATATATCACGTGTTCTAGTAATTCGATCTGTATGACACATTGACAACAAGCGCCAAGTTCGATCTTTTGAGAGCAAGCATTCAAAGGAGAAGATTTTTATTCAAATATTCTATTATAAAGTGCGAAAGACCTAGTAAAATACATGGAATTTGAAAGGTATGTCTATTGTGTATTTACTCATTTGTATGCGGATAGTTACTTGACTTACTGTAGTTATATTTTTATTCAAATCGAAGGCCTGTATTTTATATTAGTCGCTTCGCCGCCGATTCACTGAAGGCATCTGGACGTTCAGTTGTAAATTTTCGATTAATTTCTATTAGCAGAAGTCTATAAGTCTAATTTACAGTCTCCACGTATATGTGTTGTTAAGAAAATCGTATAGCTTATTTGTGTGATATGCATTTGTATGTTGTAATTTTCTGTTAAATATTTGCTATAAAGAAGATGCTTGTGATGTTGCTTAGGGCTAGTGTATATCCACACCAGGAAAACTTGAAAAATATGCCTGTCCATGGCGGGAATCGAACCTACGAGCTTTGGAATACTAGCCCAATGCTCTGCGAACTGAGCTACGTGGTCAGGTCGGTTCGAGTATGTGATATTTCGGAACAGAATCTAGTTCCTTTGATACCAATGTAATTTAGTAGTCATTATATTTTCTGTGTTGATCCAATGTACACAGGTGAATATATGCTTGTGATGTTACTCTGAGACTCAGAGTAACATCACAAGCATATATTCACCTGAGTACATTGCATCAACACAGAAAATATCATGATGGGTGTATATCCACACCGGTCAAGCTTGAAGAATACGCCTGTCCACGGTGGGAATCAAACCTGTGGACAGATTTAGAACTAGATTCTGTTCTGAAATATCACATACTCGAACCACAGTTAAGGACTTTGCTCGAACCGACCTGACCGCATAGCTCAGTTGGCAGAGCATTGGGCTAGTATTCCAAAGGTCATAGGTTTGATTCCCACCATGGACAGGCTTATTTTTCAAGCTTGCTTGGGGTGGATATACACTCAGTGTAATATCACAAGCATCATATTCACCTGAGTGCATTGCATCAACACAGAAAATATTATGATGAGTGTATATCCACACCGGGCAAGCTTGAAAAATACACCTGTCCACGGTGGGAATCAAACCTGTGGACAGATTTAGAACTAGATTCTGTTCTGAAATATCACATACTCGAACCACAGTTAAGGACCTTGCTCGAACCAAACTGACCGCATAGCTCAGTTGGCAGAGCATTGGGCTAGTATTCCAAAGGTCATAGGTCTGATTCCCACCATGGACAGGCATATTTTTCAAGCTTGCTTGGGGTGGATATACACTCAGAGTAACATCACAAGCATCATATTAACCTGAGTACATTGCATCAGCACAGAAAATATCATTTGCTATAACGTTGACATGTATACAGTACTTTTATATGGTATGTCACTTGTTTGAAATGCAGTCACATTAATGGCATATAGACAGCATTGCAATAGCCCATCTCGACATCTCCCAATATTACCCAATGCATGGCATGTGCTTGCTATGCCTATGGTAACCCTCCTATCGGTCAGCCTAAAACATGTGAAAGGGGCTGCTTATATAGAGGCGAGCCAGCCCAGGTAACTTGGCTATAGCTTGATTTCCCTGGACGAATGTCTATTTACATGTCTTATGAGCCTCTCTAGATGGGCTCATGGGTTACGCTCGCCAAAACAAATCACCCAGACTGAGTTGTGTAATAGCAGCACATTTTCAAATAAAGTAAATCAACATCATACTTTTGCAAACAGTTTCGAAATGTAACTGACAAAAACAATCACAGACTGATATCTTTTAATGTTGAAATTGATTGGGAAATGTCATTTTATTAGAAGATTGCATGTAAAATTTAACTGATGGACTTGCATGACATGCTTGAATATTTTACATCTTGTAAATATTCTACATTGAACAGAATGTTAACCCTTTATGTGACATTTTACTCATGAAGGAGAGAGGCTGCCATTCAATGGGTTAAAGCCTTTCTTTAATTAAATGGAAATTTTGAACAATAAATATGTAACAATTATACATACTGTGCCGGGAATGGAACCTTCTGCCCTGTGATTCTGAACAGCTCTTTAACAGCCGAGAGACACTCAAGCTCTGAGAGTCCAAGCCCCAAGAGTCCATCAAGCTAATTAGAGTTCATGTATATATGAATTGTAAATGTTCACAGTAAAATTTTAATCAGAACAGCATGAAGCTTTTTATTTAGGTTTGGAGAATACATTTTTGCAGTGTGTATGTATGCATGTGTAAATATTTATCTCCTTTTGATTTTTGTAGAGTTGGAAAACCGCTATATTCTTGCAGCATTTGCCTGCCTTTGAAAAGGCAGCAAGCAAACAAATTCCAGGGGAGCTATTTTTCGAAGTTGTGAATGTAAGTCAATTTTGTATATTTTATGCCATTTAGCTGATTAGTGATGTCAGAACTTATTAACCCTTTAAGCTGCAGAGCTTCTCTATTGACAAGCAAAATCGTCTGGCATTAGACAAGTAGAAAAAAAATGTAGGGCATGCTGGAGTGCATTGCGGCTTAATGGGTTAACTATAGACATTGTCAGATGTTTTGGTTAAAAACCATTAAGCTGCAGAGCTTCCCTATTGACGAGTAAAGTCGTCTGGCATTAGACAAGTTAAAGGGGAAGTCAAGTCCGTAATGTAAACAAACGGTTTGTTTACATTTTGAACTGCTGTATTTTTTAAAATATGATGTACTGTCTGAATATCTAACACCATTTTGGTTCGCTATACTTCTAAATGAGTATGAAATAGAGTTTATGTTCAGAAAAATTCGAAATTTGGGCAATGTTCACATTAGAGGTCAGGATCACATTGTTATGAGCAGAACCAATGCGCAGAATGGACTTGACTTCCCCTTTAAAAAAAAACAAGTAGGGCGCGCTGGTTGTTGTGCAGTACAGTTGCAACATGCATGCACATACATATAGGCTACCTGGATATATATATTTGGTAGTGATGTTAAGTTTCCTTACAGTAAGATCCTTAATGTTGCATGCATATAGAATATATTCTCATTTTTTGTTTGCAGAGTGATTTTGAAATCCAGCATACTGAGAGAATAAAGGCGTGTTCAACACCGCTATTGGCAACCGGATCTCTACAAGAGATAAGTTCACTTACCCTCATTGCAGAGGGTATATGGTATAGTTGCCATATTAAGAGGAAATACTATAATCAGCACTATTACATGCTTATTAGCAGCGTACCGTAAACCTCCGAATATAAGCCCCCCCCGAATATAAGCCCCTCCCGAATATAAGCCCCCCTCCCCGTGTATAAGCCCACCACATGTAGTACTTTTACTTTACTTGTTTGTCACTATTACACTAACACAAAAGATCGTCCGTGTATAAGCCCCCCCCCCCCCCGTATATAAGCCCCTCCTTGTATAAGCCCATCAAAAATCGCTTACGGAAAAATATAAGCCCAGGGCTTACAGTCGGAGGTTTACGGTATTTTGTTCTTAATGCTGAATACCTCAATGGCCTTGGCAATGTTCCTCGAGCATATTCGGCTGGGAAGGATTGGTCAAACTCTGCCAATCGGTGAACTATAGAACAAGCTAGAACTAAGATTATATGGCGATTGATTGTTGTAACATATTATAATAATGAGAGATTGAGAATGCACAAACAGGCCGGGGTTGCATGGTGATCGCGATCTAATTAATGCTAAGCACTTAAGTGCTTAGCCGTGATTTCATGATAATATATAATACTTGACAAAACCATGCAACTCTCTAGCCTGTGTGTCAGTAACAGTGTAGTCAACTGGAACACAGGCTATAGTAACACAAAACGTACTACTGTGTACTTACTGTAATTTTAGATGTTACAAAATATATTTTTATATACAGTTCATAATATTGTTTGATTATAGCGTACTTGGATGATTAATTGCCTGCAGAATTATTGTTTAGCTATTTCGTTTTAGCGCATCTTATTCAGTTGACGCAACATCATTTGACCAACGAAAGTGCGCGATGTTTCGTACTCCGACTTTGACCGTTATTTACTGGTTGTTATAAGTAAAAAAATTGGCCAAATCAACCAAAATATTGTTGGTGAATATCCGTATACCATTTGTATTATAGTTAAAACAACCTATATTTATTTGGTTGAAATATGCTCAATTTGACAGTTTAAATTTTAGTCATTTTAACTTTTGAATATAGGTTGGAATTACCTTTTTTAATTGGTCAAAATAACCATAAATTTTTAGTTCAATCAACCAATAATTAATACGTTAAAATGACATATTACAGATTTACAGGTTAAAGTAACCATTTTCTATGGTTTGTTTTAACCTATTTAATTTTAGTTGTTTTAACCTATTAAAACAACCTATTTCTTATGGGTTATAAACCAACCCATTTTTAATGGTTTGTTTTAACCTATTTATTTTCGGTTCTTTTAACCTATTGAAATAACCTATTTTTATCGGGTTGTCCTAGACCAAACCAAATAACCTATTTTTTTTGGTTATTTTAACCTATCAGTTTTTACAGTGCGGGAAAACCATTTGGTAATTGTTTATAAAATTACTACAGTGAAACGACGCTTAACTTAATTAAAATTACTGATGAAATGTGCAGTTCTCACAACATTCGTGAATTAACCAATCAGAGAATCGCTTCTCCACGCTATTGAAAACAACAACATATGCGAACAGAATTTGATCCCAAATTCTCGAATATATACAGCGAAAATACCGGGACTTTTTCGATAAAATATACGAAATTTGAAATGGAAAACCCGCTAAATAGGGAGCCAAAGTAGTTGTCGAGATTCTCGACCTGAATATGTGAAGATTGCGAAATGTTTGCTCAACTTTGAAGCGAGAGATGTTGTACTTGCATGCCATGGTCTGATGAATTTCAACGCTACGCGTTGC
>CACRXK020001344.1:0-46152 GCA_902702795.2 Paramuricea clavata | reverse complement strand
TCATTAAACATACTTACCCTACCAATGACGTCACACGTTGTGCTGAATCAGCAATTTATATTTTGCACATTTTTGCGTATAACTTCGGAACTAGATGACATAGAATAGAGCAGTAAACGGCCAATCGGCTTATTTTTTCATGCTCTTTCAGATAACGCAATAAAAATTTTTATTGCCATTACCCTTTAAGAAACCCGTGTTGTACTTTGCAGCATGGGTCATGTGACAGGACGGATTGATATTGATGACATTGTAGTTTTGTACGGGATATAGAATAAAGTGTAGACACGAGAACATTGCATATACTTAACAAATATAAAACATTTTCCGTGTTGATATACAGTTATATCAACCATGGGAAGACGAGAAATTGTGTAGAAACACGACGCCTGAAGTGCGGAGTGTTTAATTTCCACGCAATTTCGAGTTTTCCCAATTTCCACGAGTGTTGATATATAGAGGATATTACACGGCGGCGCGAAGATATGACTTTTTATCTTCTTCTTTTTATCTTCTTTTCTCCTTGTTTATATATATAGTAATTTGATGTTTCTTCTTAATATTGTTACCAAGGCAAAGTTAGATAAATTATAAATTAAATTAAATTAAATTAAATTAAATTAAATTAAATTAAATTAAATTAATGGTGAAAACAAAATACGAACGAGCGCAGCAAGTGAGTAAAATATTATTTTTAATACGAGAAGATAAAAGTCGTCTCTTCAGGCCACCGTGTAATGTTCTGTTTATTATATTGTCCCAAGCAAAATATTGTATAAATACTAAAAGTCACGTGATCGATATCTTCACTAGTGTCGGATATGGAAAATATCTCACTGTGTATTTTTCAGTATCTCACTCTCTACCATATAATAAAACTGTATATCAATACGGAAAAAATGTTCTATATTTGTTTTATAATATAGCACAAAGAAATATAAAGAAAGAAATTTTCCGACGTTTCCGTGTTGCAGTTTGCCTGGCAGTTTGCCCTAATAGTGAACACGAGCTCGAGTGTGTTATTTACGCAACAATAATAAACATAGTATTAAATTGCAATGGAATTTAAATTGGGTTGATATAAACTTGCTTCAAGTCGGCTCGTATTATCTAGCTGCCAACGGTCACGCGTTCTCAATCGTTTTACTCCTTACAATACAAGATAACTTACAATGGCAATGCGTTACGGTGGAAGTCGACTTGTAGCAAGTCCAGGGCTGATACTGTTGACTGATCGTGTCTGTGTAATAGCGCGTCGCGGTTTCAAAAATAATGATTTTCCAAGCTTACCGTTTGCGCTAACAGTCAACTAAAACCCACGTTACCAAACACTATACAAGCACCTCTTGCCGAATTCTTTCTTTGGAATAGGAAAAACTAAATCCGTTTATATTTCTGAGATTGTAAGTATTTGTCCTTTCCTTATTGAAAAGAAAAACTTCTTTTAGATTGCATGGGTGTGGTGTAGCCATTTAGAATTTAAGCCGGTTTCTAAGTAAGTCAGCGGATCGGACATCGACACATCGTATGTTGACCCAGCAATTACTCTTGCAGCATGATTTTGATATTTTTGGAGCCTGTCTTGGAGGCCAATTCCACAATCAATCCAGATCTGAATTCGAGCGAGCTACAGTAATCAAAATAGGGCTGCATAATAGCATTATATAGCATTTTTAGTGTCATTTTTAATGTGTCTCGTTACATTGCGCCAATTCCGGCACCAACCTTTGAATAGGCAGTATCAATATATATGTTTTTCTCATGAAAGTCTTTCATTTATAAATAAAAAGAATAATAAAGGACCCAGGATAGACCCTTGTAGAAATAGAATTCCACATATTATCGTTTTCGGATTCGATAATTGATGACAGACATATTGCTACTCTCCGTTATTCGGATATGATTGGAATGTTATTCGGATATGACTTTACTTCCAATAGGGAGTATAGAAATTGGTCTATAATTTTCGCATTTCCGTCTATCTTCTGATTTATAAATTGGAAATACTCGCGTACGTTAATTTCATCAACACAGATTCAAGTTAAATTAAAAATTTAGGTCAATGACGGAGCAATAATGTCCGTACAGAGGCTGAGAATTTTTGCTGGAATTTTATCAAGGCCAGTGGATTTGTTTGGCTTATGATTCATCAGTGCCAAGGCAATATTATAGTATGATGAAAATAGAATGTCATATCTATTAAAAGGCCGGGATTATGATTTATGATGGTGAGTCATCTGCTGAGCAGAGATCTCTTTCCATATGCTTCAGATGCTATACAGGCTATGTCCAATGTTAACAATTACTAAATATTCATTAAAAGATTCGGTCACGCTGTCATTATCAACAGATATTTCTGCAATACTGGTAGATTTATTATTCTTGCCAGTAAGAGAATCATAAGTGACGAAACTTTTAAAATCCTTTAATTTAGCAAAGTTTCCAATCTCTCTCCAATCTCTTTACAATTACATGACATATCTATGTTGTGTTATGTTCTAAAATGCATTTGCCATTCACGCTACATTATTGGTCGCTGGGCACCTGTCCCGCCACTGGCCGCCAGCGACTATAGGATTCAGCACGCATTGTAGGCTCTGATCTCAGATCTCAAGTCACAAATTTGTACTACGTCATTCTCGCTTCGGTCTTCGACCCTCAGGACGTCCAGGCTGTATAATCTCTTGTAAGACTTGTAATCTCTCCTATCTCTTGTGAACATGCACTGTTCACTCGAATAATCACCGCCATGAATGACATAGCTAAATGTAGATCCTTCCACTATGGGATCTCCCGGGTTACCTTTGAAGAATTCCTCTGTTCGAATCTTACAATAGGTCTTGTCACCAAGGATCATGTGGATGGGGCACTTCCCTTCTGGACTCATATATAGAACCTCTTGTCTTTGGTATGCTTGTATTTATGTTTTAGTTTGTTCATGTCCGGTCGCCTTACCGTAGTGAAATCATTTAGCTTGGACCCCGGTCAACTCAATCTCCATGATCCCGGAAATTGCCGTCTATCCGATCAACACTGGAACCACTCTTATCTTGGGTGCACAAACTTGAATGGTGTTTCACACCACAGTGAAAGTATCCACGACTACGACACTCATTGCCTCTATGTCCAGGTGAGGCGCAGTTGAAATACAACTTATTCTCAACGAAGAACCTCTTCCGTTGCTCCGTAGTAACACACGATTTACACTTGTCCCTCCAGTGGTCCGACTTACAAAACACGCACTGAACACTCTTCTGCCATTCTTGTCTCCCTTTCGCCGTGTATACACGTTTCGCTCTCTATCTCTGGAGTCCCTTTTGTGACATTCACGTGACGATTTGTTCCGTCTTAGCCAACGCTGTATGTTGTCGATCAAATTTTCCATGCTCCAATTTCGCAATTCATGAACACAATTCACTACAGTCTACAGAAATACTACATATATTAGTGCCCGTTGATCAATAAAAGTTTTTTTTTTTTTAAATATAAAAAAATAAAAAATAATCTTGAGTGGGGCTTTTTTGTGGGCGGGCGAGGACGCTAACCAACTATTTTTTTATGTGGCCTTATTATACTTCACACTCCGGTCGAAATGTATGGAATACTTACGGTATGACGTAGTCCAACTGGCGAAGGAGCCACATATTAAAAGCAGTGGGTGAGAAAAAAGAAAGCGCGGGAAGCCCCAACCCATATATGGTAGTAAGCACCATATAAGGGATTACCCCAGGTTACGATCTTCGATTTTTTTCAAATGTGCGAAGGAGCTACAGCTGTATTTTAAGGTAAGTGCAATTTTATCCTAGTTTTTTGCACCTTTCTTTTTTCTTTCAGTAAAATTTATATTTTTCCAACGTATATGGTTGGTCTAGGATGAGTTCTAGCGGAAAACGTTCACGATCAAGAAGTAAAGACGCTTCAAAATCTCCTGCCAAATCACGGCATCGATCGGAAAGATCTAAGAAGCGTCGACGATCGAATTCACCTACAAACCATGGGGATGATGACTCCCCGATACTAGAACAACTTTTAAACAAAATGTCTACGATCAGTTCTACAGCAGAGAAACTCAACGAACGCATGACAAGCCTTGAATCTGCGCGGGTCAAAGACACAGACAATATGACAGCCGAACAAGATGACACTAGTTGTCCTGAACCAACAGGCAACAGATGTCTCAGATCAGCTTTCTATTGCTGTCCCACCGGACGCAGAGATAGAAAGTTATAGTCCAGTAATCCTGGACCCCATTTTAGCCACAAAGTTGGCAACATAACGAGCAAATCGCTCACCCAAGGTCATAACAATGACACCACTTGTTTATCAGAAAACAACAATGGCGATGGCGGAAATAACCTTTCCCAAGTTGAAACCCAGCCTAGCCAGGATAGTGCAAAGAACTTACCGTTTGATCCTGTGACTGAAGCTCCTAGTTGGGAGCCTTCTACGGTATTTAAATAATTTTTAGAGACGAATTTTCGTCGCAGTCTGTCCTCATCACAAATTTTTAGTATTTTGGAAGAAACTTCTCTTCCTGATTTACACGTGTTTACAACGCCAAAACTTGATAAACCTATCGCGGATCAAATTCAAAAAAATTATAAAAAGTCGGTTGAAAACCGTGATAAAGAACTGATAAACGGGTTCAGAGACATGTCCTAAACGTGGGGGCTCCATTGACAGCCCTCCATGCATGATCTGCTAGAAAGCAAACAAGAATTATCACATGATCAAATGTTAAGCCTTGTTGAACGGGCCATTTGTTTGCTAGGGAATGCAGCAAATTCCCTTTCGGTGTTGCGTAGAACTAAGATTCTATACGCTATAAATCCGGCAAAAAAATTCGCTTGCAGAACCCCCTTTTCCAAACGCAGGAAAGCAGTTGTTTGGCGAGGACATTACGAAAATAACAGCTGATAGTGCTGACATTGTTAGAAATCTACAAAAAACTGAATCAACAGCACCCACAAACATCTTCGTGGTCGAAAACACAATTGAAAAAATACTAATCAAAAAACCAAAATTTTCGCCCGACTCCCTTCGCCCCAAATCACTACCCTCACCAGGCGAAGGGCAGATTTCAATTCCAGCAGCAGCCCTTTCGAGGCAAGCAAAACAACAGCTCCCACTAGCGGGGCGCCTTTCTTTCTTCATAAAAAACTGGCTAAATATAACACAAGATTCTACCATTTTAGAAATCGTTCAAGGTTATCAAATTCAATTTCACAGTCCTCCTATTCAAAAAACTGTTCCTCGCCCGTCGTTGCAAAATTGCAAGTTAGTAAGCGAGGAAATCGAAGCGTTGTTACACAAAGGCGCGATCAAGCGTTTTAGTTGCCAAAGAAGGTGGTGGTCAACGCCCAGTTTTAGATCTAAGCCCTCTAAACAAATTTATCCAGACAGAACATTTCAAAATAGAAAATCACATGATAATAAAATCCCTCATAAAAAAGGGGGATTATATGATAAATATAGATCTGACAGATGCATATCTAACCGTTCCTATACATCAAACCTCGCAGAAATTTCTTTCCTTCCTATGGCAAGGAATGTCTTACCAATTCGTAACAATGCCGTTTGGTCTGAATGTTGCACCGAGAGTGTTTACAAAATTGATGAAGCCAGTAATAGCTTGGCTGCGCGGGCAGGGTGTTCGAAACTTCGAATGATTATTTTTCTAGACGATATACTCGTGCTAGCCCCATTAATCGAAACATTAAACCAACACACACGTATGACTATAAGTCTACTGGAATCATTAGGGTTTCTGATCAATTACAAAAAGTCTCTTGGGGATGCTCATAGACTCAACGATGGAATTTATTTTGCCAAAGGACAAATCAGAAAATATTCTAAGAGAGTGTCGGTATCTTTTGAAGACACATCAGCCTTCCATCAGGCAAATATCACGGGTCCTGGGGCTCCTAGAATTCACTCGCCTAGCGATTTGGTCCGCCCCTTTACATTATCGTCACATTCAACTTGTACAGATAGTCTCTAGATCAGACGTCCGATTACAACACACAAGTGAACCTCTCCAAAAAGGCGAAATTGGATTTTATTTGGTGGATAACCAATCTACCATCGCTGGGGGAAGTCCCATTCTGCCTCTAACTGCCGATCTAACAATCTCATCAGATGCTTCCAAAATAGGCTGGGGAGCATCCTGGGTGAAATGTCAGACTGGAGGACGGTGGAATACCCACGAGTCCGCCCAGGATCACATAAACATCCTGGAACTCAAGGCAGCCTTCTTTGCCCTGAAGTCGTTCGCGAAGGATCAGATCAACAAGGTGATTTGTCTGAAGATAGACAATTCGACTGCAGTAGCATATCTGAACAACAAGGTAGGGACCCACTCGCATCAGTTACTGCAGCTAACATTGGAGATATGGAATTGGTGCGAGACAAAACGCCTTTATCTACTGGCTCAACATGTTCCGGGAAAGAACAATGTTGTTGCGGACGAAGAATCGCGCAAAATGAGGGATCACAACGACTGGAAAATCGATTCGACAGTCATCAGGTAATTCATCAAGAAGTGCCAGATAGACCTCTTTGCTTCCCGCCTGACTCGTCAGCTGAACCGTTACGTCAGCTGGCGACCAGGGGCCGGTTGTATCAAAGGCGTTTAACTTAAACGGTGTTTAGCCGCTATCCAGTGTATAAATTTCTTATCCAGCGGATAGTTAAACGGCCGATAAAATTGCGTTGTATGAAGCCCGTTTAGTACCGCGTTTAACTATCCGTAGGATAACCTTGAATTTAACCAGAGAAAACCGGATTTTCTTGAAACTTCTTACCTCTACGTCAACTGTTGCTAGGCATTTGTAAACTTTTGAAGCTTTATCTAACTTGTGAATTCCACTAAGCTTTTGTTGTTTTTATTTGGAGTTTGCTCGTCCATTCATTGCTGCAAATCTATATCAAACTTTTCATTTTCCCATTGTGCTGAGTTTCTCATTCACTTAAATTCACTTACGGATATTTCTTTAAAGATTTTTGGCTTCTTTATGCGAAGAGTCGAAGGCAATAGCAAAAACTGTGAGTTGTATTTGGCTTTTGTTAGTTGATTCAGTTTTATACTGTTTGAAATTTGTTCCTCGACCTTGCACTTTTATTCAAAACAATTTTAAGAACATTTTGTCCCAAGTTTTGATTGGCTGATCAAAGCGATTAACGCGAGAGAACAATTTTTTTTCGACTTTCGGCGTCTTGTTGTCTATTTTGTATACTTGTTGGCTTTCCAAAGTCATTGCTTGTTTTACAATAGCTAAAATTGGGAGTCTTACTGCTTGTTTTCAAACTATGTAATAGAAGAAAAGAAGGAGAAAAAGCCAGAGTATATATACTTAACATCTAAACATGACACTGGTGTGTGTAAATATAGCAAAGGCAAAGCCACGGAATTTAATACAAGTGAGCACGTGACCTCAGTGTACCTCAAGACCAAGCCAGTTAAAAGTGAGTTTTTCATGTTTATTGGATTTAAAAAGATAACTCCTCCACATGATTGTGCATTTTTATAACTATCCCATGCTTTTTCATCCGAAATAATCATTGTTTTATCTTCAACCTCCGAGTTTATCCGCCGTATAGCGATTTAAACGGTCTCAAGAGACCGTATAAGTTTACACGGTGGATAGGCAAAATTTAACCGGTGGATAGCCCTAAACGGGCTTGATACAACGCGATTTCTCGAGCGTTTAAATTTTATCCGGCGGATAGCGAGTTAAACGGTGGTTAGCGAGTTAAACGCCTTTGATACAACCGGCCCCAGATCCGGGTGCGATCCATGTGGGCGCGTTCACCATGAACTGGACGAACTTAAATGCGTACGCATTCTTCCCATTCAATTTGATCCCAGCGGTCCTTCACAAAACCAGGAAAGAGAAGGCGACATTAGTAAAAAACTATCAGTCAGGCACAACGAGCAGACGTGCGAAATTGAGCTCCGCCTATATTCGTAAAAATGCCTCCTAAATCAAAACCAAAATCTCAAAATATAACTACCGAGATGGCGGTGACGAGTATATATCCTTATCGACTGTTAAAGAATTAATGGCGCAGCAAGAAAACGCCTTTAAAGTAATGATCGACTCTCTGATTAAATCTACTACATCAAGAGTAGATGGGTTGGTAAAAGATTTAGCTGAATTAAAATACAGCTTAGAATACTCGCAGAAAGATATAGCCTCACAACAGAAAGAACTTGACAGAAATCAATCCGAGATTCAATCTATGAGCAATGAAATATCAAATATCAAGATGTCCCTTGATAAGTATTCTACAAAGACAGTTGATTTAGAAAACCGAAGTAGAAGAAACAACATACGAGTAACCGGCATTCCGGAGAAGCGAAGCGAAACGTGGGATGACTCGGAGGCAATGGTTAAGTCTGTCCTTAAAGGGAAGCTAGGGCTAGCATCTGCGCCTCGCATCGAAAGAGCGCATCGTGTCGGTTATTCTACTAAACGGGATGGATCGCCTAGAAATGCTCCTAGACCGATTGTATGTCGTTTGTATGATTGGAAAGAGAAGGAACATGTTCTCAAACAGGCCAGAATACATAAACCGTCTGGTTATTTATGTAAATGAGATGTTGCCGAAGCCACAATGGTCAAACGACGTGAACAAATACATAAGTTAAAACAAGCAAAGCAGGAAGGGAAGATTGCTTATTTTGTCTTGGATAAACTCATAATTAAAGACAAACGATCTGGATAAAGTCAGTATTTACTTATTCTATAACTAATGTGTTTTATAGTAAGTTATTCAAATAATTAATATAAATATGGCTTCTATACCTATGAACTTCTTACCCTTTTCTGATTTAGATGATGAGAGCTTCTTATTGACTCTATGAATAGACCTTTATAAAAAGGTTGACGTCAGCAGGCTTGTAACGTAGTTTGCGGAGGAAATCTCGAAAGCTTAGAGTTGTTTACTTGTTTTGAGTTTTTTTAAAGCCAAAAGAAGCCAGTATTATGGTAAGTTTGAAGTACATTTTTTTTATATATAGGCCAAATGAGTTTTCCTATTCGTCGTAGTTTAAATATTATTTGTTTTTATATCAGATTGTACATTATTTTACTGTCAACATTTAGCAATTTGTTCGCTCGGTTTGTTTACATATATTTCGTTGCTAAAAAGTATAATTTTTCTTTTTTGTTTCTCAAATTCATTAGTCTAATCATCAGAATGGCCCCAATCAAGCTGTAGACAGCAATACACGGGCTCAGTGATCATGCAAAGAGGTCTTATTGTCATAAGTGACTCTGAGTACATCTTGTACACAATGACTCGTATTAAGGTGGCTCCCTACAGTTCTCTAAAATTCTAGGTATTTTGAGTAACGTTCGCTTTGAACCGAATTTATATTAGATACACTTAAGACAAGGCAATATGATCATTTCCAGGAAAGTTCAGAAGCTGTGTGCTGTCCATTTATGAACAAATTAAAACAGTGTTTGTGTTGCCATGGCAACCATGATGTTTAATCGTTTGCACTTTTATTGTCTAATTTCACAATAAATTGACAATATCTATATTTTCCTTCGGTGAATGTTTCTGAAATTTTGTTTGAAGATTTATGGCCCATAAAGGAAAAACATATCAAAATTTGAAGGGAATTTACAAATAAGTTTTCAAGATATTCGTGAATGACGGTTACAGAAAAAGTTATTTGTAGAATTTCTTAAAATTTGGATATGTTGTACCACTCGTCTTGTATAACAAAAATACAAAGTTTAAAAAAATTTCACCGAAGAAAACACGAGAAAATCATCGCTAAAATTGGCGTGGCCAGCATGAAAAAAAATCGACTCGACATGAGCATGATCTGCGCATGCGTGTAAATTGTAGCGTGTGATTTATAGTGATTTCAACTTTTTGGCTTACAATACATACGAAAACAGATATTTCTGACTTGTTTGACATGAAAATAAAATATTAATCTTGAAAATACTAATAAAAAAACACTATTATACGCATTGTATTAAATCCAATGTTAGTTTACATTTGTTTTTGTTGTTAAAATCGGTGTGAAAACTTTTCAAAACATCGAACTACAAGTTTAACTTTTCATATAAAACAACTCATAACTGTTTTATTTGATTTAGCAGATAAAACGATACCTGTGAATTGAATTGATTGACAGAACTTACATAAGTTTCGGCGACAGTTCACTGCTGTTCAAGAGCTATAGAAGACAGTATCGTTTCAGTTTGACAGTTCGCAACACAAGTTGAAAATTTTGAGCAATATGAAAGACAATACTGAACGTAAATACGTAAAAACACACTAAAAGATTGGCTAAACTAGTTAATAACATACGTACTGTTCGAATTCACAAAAAAATAGGATTATAATGAAAAACTGGAGCTTTCTTGGTAGATAAAAACGCCAAAAAACTTCCCGCGGCTTGTTTCAATATTTTTGCCGAACAGTAAACCAGTGCTCTCACAATCAAATTTTCGAATTCCTTAGAAAAAGCTCGAAAATTCCTCAGATTTCCTTAAAATTCCTTAAATTGGTAAAATTACCACAAGGCCTGATCACACAGTTGCAAAAAGTGTTTTTCCTCCTTTTTTCTGTTTTTCAGTATTTAACCTTGTTTTTATCAGTTTTTAACCCTGTGCCATAAAGAAAACATTCAACATGATGTATCTTTAATCGTTGCTGCATGAAGAGCTTAAAAAATCTGTAGGACTGCAGATTTCAGAAGAAACGGCATATACTGACATTTAATTAACTTTTGAGAATTTTAATGAAAAGACCAGTGGCGACACTTTACGAAATATTGGGGGCCTCGTGCCGAAGGCACGGAAAAATTTTTAAATTTGAATCCCGGAAAGTCAAATTTGCAGCGTTCTGAGAACACATTTTGTAAAAAATTAGGGTTTCAAAACACTGTTTTAATCCAGGATAAAATGTTTCAGAAATTCCTTAAAAAGATCCTCAAAAACCTAAATTCCTTAAAAAAATCCTTAAAACTCTTCAAAATTCCTATTTTTAAGGATAATTCCTTAAAAGTGAGAGCACTGCAGTAAACACGACGATTCCACGCGCAGGTCGCGAGGATGAAGTCTGATCTATATAAAACGTATTTAAACTGTACTAACTGTAGGGAGCCACCTTAAGACTGATAAGTCGATTATTTTTATCGATATAGTTGACAGAAAAGGACATACTCGAGTCCAAAATTGGCAAGGATATTGAAAAAGCTACCAAAAATAACTTAAAATTTCGGCTGAAGTTTAAAACGAAAGCGGAGCTGTTTTATACACTGACGAATTTGAGAAACAGAAAAGAAAACCGAGCGAACAATTTGCTAAATGTTCATAACGGTAAAATAATGTACAATCTAATATAAAAACAAATAAAATTTATACGACGAATATGAAATCTCATTTGGCCTATATATATAGAAAAAATTTGCTTCAAACTTACCATAATACTGGCTTCCTTTGGCTTAAAAAAACTCAAAAACAAGTAAACAACTCTAAGCTTTCGAGATTTCCTCCGCAAACTACGTCACAAACCTGCTGACGTCAACCTTTTTATAAAGGTCTATTTCAAAATGGTCTATTAGTTATAATCAAGATAGACTAGGTACATTATTTTTTAATCCTTTATTATTAAATACAAGACACCATCTTGCTTTAAACAGCAACTTGGACCCAGATGAAAATTTTCTCGGTGAGCTGAATAATACACCTTGTGAAAACAAGGGGGAATTTCGTTCTCGACCAATCAGCGCTTTTGTTTACATTTTTGCCCTAAGCCAATCAGAATGCGTAAAACGCTTCATCACATGAAATTTGTAAACAAACATATGGGGTTACTTCAGAGCTTTTCTGCAAGCGGTTTTTTTGATTTTTGCCATGAAATTAATATATGTTGTTCTTAAAAGAATTCTCCTCAACTTCCTCGTGGCGATTTTTGATTAATTGCATGATTGCGAAGATATGGGTCTTCAAACTTTGCCTTGCGCAAGCTTAAATACCACCCCTCGAATTTGTAGGTTCCGAACGGATTAGCGTTTTTAAAAGCCTTTCAAATCGAGGTTTGAGACGTTTTATTTTTTAAAAGATACTTTTATCTTCATATTTTCACATTAACGTATTAATATCCTGTGTAACAAGTAAACAGGACATTTCCGGGCCGGGACAAGTTGACATGTCGATTTCTTGCCAAACAGCGTGGCGATCAATATGGCGAATATTTAAATACAGAGAATTTTTAAAATTTTGTTGGTATAAATGGGATAAAGAAGCTCATCAAATATTTGGACTATGGACCTTCAAACTTATGCCAAGTATTTATTTGATTGATTAGTTCAATAACTGTTTTTTGGCTCGTTTTTCGTCGATTTCGACATTTAGTCGAGCTTAGTCGACTTCAAAATAATGTGTCAACATTGCGTGTTGCACCCTGTGGACATGAATATTTTCGTTTGTTTGACAATAACACTTGTCTTCATTGGTTTTAATCCTTGATTGACAATATATTCATTGGTCTCAGAGTCCTAAACTTAAGGAAGATGGATGACATTGGGACAGAATGATTTTGTTCAATGTTGCTGTTCAGGTATCAAAATTTATGGATATATACCTGTATATGAAATTCATTGTTTTTTTACTTCATCTGGCTCACTTGTCACAATTGGGCCCTGTTCATATTACCTGGCTAGGTGGGAGACGACATTTGCCAGTATGTTCTATCCTATCCTGCTACTATCGGCCTAGCTAAGCGTGAGGTTTCCATTGCCAGAATCCTGGCTATATGTAAGCCAAGAAATTCACCATATACAATAAGGATCAATAAGCACTGTATACCAAACAGGCAACATGAATTAGGCTTCATGTGTTCTGGATAGTCTAGATCATATAAACAGGTCCCCAATAGATCCCGATCTACTATAATTGAAACATTTTAGTCTATAAATTTGTGCATTACCAGAATACCTGTGCACAAATGAATATTTTACACATATTATATAATGCAATCCAATATTAAGCCCCCAGTAACCTCACAAATAGGCCTCCCTTCCAAAAATCAGATCTCCCTTCCAAAAATAAGCTCTCCCTGTTAAGGGCTGTCAAAATGGGCCATGCTAGCCCAGCAAACATGACTGGATTTTCTTTTCAGGGCTAGTTTGTCATTTGCCTCACAGGAGCCAGGCTAACCTGGCAACTGTTGTCAAGAAATTTGTGTGAAATGCTGGTTAATTTGTTAATGACAACAGCTTCAGAAGGCTTATATTAATCAATTTCTTACTTACTTGGGCCAAATTGTGTATTATAACATGATTTTTAGTCGAGTGAGCTGGTTGGCCAGCTTATGACCTTTATTAGTGTGAGACTCCCAATGCAGGATATCAACTTGCTCAAGCAAAATGCTGGGCCAATAAATTCAACCAGGCTGTTTCATGTGAATGCAATCTCAAACATATATAAAATTAATATACGAGGCAGTATCTTACCATGGGCAGGTGTATATTTAGCCCATATAAATGGGCAAGACCAGCTTGCATGCCCAGTGTGATATTATACTACTGACAATACCTGGTTGATTCTACAAGATTATGGTCTAAAATGTTCCAATTGTAGTTTCAGGATCTGCTAAGGGTCTGTTGATATGATCTGGGCTAGGCAGCACGGGACCCTAAAGGCAAGTTCATGTTGCCTGGTTGTGGGATAGAATGTTTACTGTAAATGGTGAATTTCTTGGCTTGCATAGTTGGGATTCTGGCAACGGATACCTTGTGCTTAGCCAGGATAGTAGCAGGATAGTATATCGGCAATACTGGCAAATGTTGTCTCCTGCCTAGCCAGGTCATAAGAACAGGCCCCATTTGTGACTAGTGGGCCAGATTAAGGAAGAAACAATGAGGGTCCTATGACTATGCTCTGTGACTGTATCTGTCCATAAATTTTGATATCTGAACAAAATTTTGATATCTGTCCTAAAGTCATCTATCTTCCTTAAGTTTAGGTGGGGATGAGCCGATTAATCGGTAAATAATCGGCAAAGCCGATTAATCGGCCGTTTTTTAAATAATCGGTAATCGGCCGATTATTGCCTGATAATCGGCAAACAATCGGCCATAAGACTTTTTCTGCAGCTGCCAATCACATGCCAAAATACTGAATACAAGCGAATAGATTTTCACATTAGAGAGGTTAAGATACCCCGATTCCGATTTACGGGTACGGGTGATATACACGTACCCGTACCCGTAAATCGGGGAATAGCTTGTAACTTAAGGAATCCAAGATACTCCGGTGTGAGAAAACCAATCAGAGAATGGCAACTTTCGCTGTTGAGGTTTGCCATAAATTGTTAAAAGCTTTGACCAGTATATGTGCATTATTTATTTGGGTAAGATGTTGAAAATTTGTACTATTTAAACGGCCCAAAAATAGTAAACAGGAAACACCCGTACCCGTTTGTCGTTTACGTGTAGACCACGGTTTACCGCGGGGAAACGGGTAGAAATTACGGGTAAAATTGCTGACATCAGCAAAAATTGGTAAACAAAATGGCGATACTCGTACCCGTAAACCGGAACCGGGGTATCTTAACTTCTCTATTTTGTTGCAAAACCTGTGTCTTTTGTCTCAAGCGAAGTGAAGCTTGGAACATTTCCACTAAAAAAAAACGCAGCAGACTAGCTCCGCATAGCTGACAGTGCTTTGTTTTTGCAACATACAGTAATCTGCCAAAACTAAACTTTGACTATTGACATGCGAGACTGAAGCTGTTTTTAATTGTACAAAGTGTGTATTGTAAACAATAAAACCACATTTACAACTTCATTGTTGGTCATCTTGTGATTTTTCGCTTGCTTTTTAAATGGGTACCGATTAATCGGCCGATTAGTTACAATATTCGGCTTGTAAATAATCGGCCTCAGTAATCGGCAATTTTCCTTATCGGCTCATCCCTAAGTTTAGGACTCTCAGACCAATGAATATATTGTCATTGAAGGATTAAAAACAGTGAAGAAAAGTGTTATGGTCAAACAAACGAAAATATTCATATCCACAGGCTGCAACACGCAATGTTGACACATTATTTTGAAGTCGACTAAGCTCGACTAAATGTCGAAATCGACGAAAAACGAGCCAAAAAACAGTTATTGAGCTAATCAATCAAATAAATACTTGGCATAAGTTTGAAGGTCCATAGTCCAAATATTTGATGAGCTTCTTTATCCCATTTATACCAACAAAATTTTAAAAATTCCCTGTATTTAGATATTCGCCATATTGATCGCCACGCTGTTTGGCAAGAAATCGACATGTCAACTTGTCCCGGCCCGGAAATGTCCTGTTTACTTGTTACACAGGATATTAATAAGTTAATGTGAAAATATGAAGATAAAAGTATCTTTTAAAAAATAAAACCTCTCAAACCTCGATTTGAAAGGCTTTTAAAAACGCTAATCCGTTCGGAACCTACAAATTCGAGGGGTGGTATTTAAGCCTGCGCAAGGCAAAGTTTGAAGACCCATATCTTCGCAATCACGCAATTAATCAAAAATCGCCACGAGGAAGTTGAGGAGAATTCTTTTAAGAACAACATATATGAATTTCATGGCAAAAAACGAAAAAACCGCCTGCAGAAAAGCTCTGAAGTAACCCCATATGTTTGTTTACAAAGTTCATGTGATGAAGCGTTTTACGCATTCTGATTGGCTTAGGGCAAAAATGTAAACAAAAGCGCTGATTGGTCGAGAACGAAATTCCCCCTTGTTCCTCTGCCTCGTACCCAGGCGTCTCTTTGTAAAAAAGCAGTGATGCCCATATGACGTGTTTACATGAAGTATTGTAGTGGGGAGAGCTCCTCCCCCCCTGATGGAATGTTTTGAAACGAGGAGGCCAGGTTGCTGAGCAACCTGGCCTCCTCGTTTCAAAACATTCCATCAGGGGGGGGAGGAGCTGGACTGGAATGAGGGGGCTTTCAAAGCAACACGATAAAACACACGATATAAATAGAAATTATTACTTTATCATGATGTATTCGACAATAAACAAATATTAAACATTTATATCGTGTGTTTTATCATGTTGCTTTGAAAGCCCCCTCATTCCAGTCCAGCTCCTCCCCCCCTGATGGAATGTTTTCAAACGAGGAGGCCAGGTTGCTGAGCAGCTCTCGTGGTGACGATCCAGACCTCTCAACTTTGCAGAGAAGTTAAGAGTGAGATTGGGGATGTGGATGGCACCTTTGTAAAAGTCCGGGGGTCTGAATGGCACTTTCATACATTATGAGAGTTTTTTTAATGAAATACATAATGAATAACGTCCTTTAAGACAAGGCACTTTAGTTACAATAACTGTATTTCTGCGACATACAGTAATGAGCTTTAATTTGCCCTTGATAATTTACATATCAGGGCTGGTCCGATGAAATGAATACATTGCCCGTCAAATCGTATATTGTTTACACTGTTTTTATTCGATCTATAAATTGAATTACAACTACAAATTACTTCTAATTCTACACTATACATACTCTAATACACAAATATGAACTTACTTCTTGGCGGGTTAACACATTTTAATCTACATTTGCTTCGTATGTTTTCCTAAGCACACGCCTTGTCTTCATGTTGTTTTCGACTCGTGAAACATGCAAACTGTCAATCATATCCACTGTCTATTATTAACTAATTAACTTAGAGATTAATATTACTTATTTTATCTAACGTCAACAAAATATCAATACACTCTCCGCCCCGATGAGAATGTAGTTCTCATGCTACTAAATAGCATAGCTAGTTCTAGTTCTCTTTGTAACCTTCTTCTGGATAAATAACAGCAATTCTACTTACAGGTCTCTCATATTCTCCAGAACATGTCTTCACTCTGATGTTTCGAACCTTACTGTCTTTACCAGGAAACACGTTTATAACTTTGCCAATTGTCCAGCTTCCTCGCACTGCATTCGGGTTTTCAATCACTACAACATCGTCGACACGAACGTTTCTTCTATCTGCATTCCACTTTTTACGGGGAACTAACGCTGGAAAAACATCTCTTTGCCAATGTTTCCAAAAATCATCTACTATTCTCTGAACAAACTCAACACGTTTACGTGGATCTCGAGTCTCCTTGAACGGTCCTTGTGGTACTTTCGACGACGCACGTCCAAGCAGAATATCATTAGGACAAATGTACGAACCTTCGTTTGGATCAGTTGTAACGCGGCCAATTGGTCGTTGGTTTACCAGGTTTGCGATCTCTAATAAACAGGTGTAAAGTTCAAACGGTGTTAGCTTCTGTTCTCCAACTGCCTTCTTTAGTGCTCGTTTACAACTTTTAACCATAGACTCTGCACAACCATTCTGGTGTGGTGCTGTAGGTGTAATAAATTGTCATTTAATTCCTTTTTCTGCTGCAAACTCCCTTAACTTCTCTTTATCCCATCCTGCGATCATCTCCCTTAATTCTCTTTCAGCCCCTACTAACTGTGTCCCATTGTCACTTAGAATCAACGCTGGTCTTCCACGAATTGCAAAAAATCGACGCAAGACTTGTATAAATTCCATAGCTGAATAGTCAACTGCTAGTTCTAAGTGAACAGCTCTTGTGTTCAAACAAGTAAATACGACACCGTAATGCTTCGTACTTTTGTTTCGTCCAACCTTGACGTGATAAGGGCCAAAATAATCACATGCGCTATTGTGAAATGGTGGAGTATATGGTACAAGACGAATTCCAGGAAGGTCTGCCATTTTCTGGGTTTCACACTTCGCTTGCATTTTCTTGCAGAACACGCATTCGTACTTGACTGATTTAGCAAGGTTATGGGCTCGGAGTATCCAATATTTTCGTCGAATCTTTGCTACAGTGGCGGCTACTCCAGAGTGTCCATATTGGTGGGCTTGACGAGTAATCAGTTTAGATGTCCAGTGATCCCTAGACAATAACACTGGATGTCTGGTATCGTAAGTCGCAATGGTTTTATCAACTCTACCTCCAACTCTGACAACATCTTTCGAGTCGGTAATCGGATCCAGCTTTTGCAATTGTCCCTTCGCAAGACTGTTTTGCAGGTTTTTCTGGTTTTGCTTTATCCAATAGGTTTCTGACTCTTCTAGCTCTTGTACGGACAAACAACTACTTCTTTGGTTATCTGGGTTTTCTGCTTTTCCTTTTTTCACACGAGCTTTCAAATTCCAGTAGAATCTGAAGACATACGCTGTTACTTGCACCAGTCGTCTCCAGTTCGAAAATCTCGTACAATCGATCGGGGAAGCCATAGTTTCCTTCACTGTACACACTTTCTGACTCTTTCGAATTTCCTGTTCAACTTCACCGGTCTCAACAGTTGATGAATCCGCTGGCCATTCATGTTCAGGTAATCGAAGAAATTCTGGACCTCGTTGCCATTTCTCTGTCAGACTTTGCACAGAAATCCCACGAGACACTTCGTCGGCAACATTGTATTCTCCAGGTAAGTGTCTCCACGTAGCTGGGTCGGAATTACTTTGAATCTCGCTCACTCGTATTGAAACGAATGGTTTAAATCTTCTAGCTTCACCGCGAATCCATGCAAGAACAATCTGACTGTCGAGAAAGAAAATCGTTCTTTCGAATTTCTCCAAAATGGATTTACTCAACCGAGAGGCAAGGACTGCTCCTTGTAACTCCAAACGTGGGATCGTTAGTTGCTTTAATGGGGATACCCTCGACTTTGCTGCGATGAAACGTACGCCAAAACTTCCATCCGCTAATTTCCATCGTATGTACGAACAGGCACCAAAAGCTTCCACGGAAGACATCTTTCGAAGCATAAGCTATTCAGACATGACAGTTCGTGAAACAAATTATTCCAGAACTCTTGTAAATCAAAGGGAAGTTCGTCATCCCAATCAAGTCCTTTCTTCCATAGATGTTGCATGCCAATCTTTGCACGTATAAGAAAAGCTGAAGCTAATCCGATGGGATCAAAAACACGCGCGATTCGACTAAGGACTAACCGCTTTGTCAGCTTTTTTGGCTTCGTACTGGCGTTATGGATTTCTCTTGTGTGGAGCTTTAGCTTATCATTTTGATGGTCCCATTCAAGTCCAAGAACCTTTTCTATCGGACTTTTCTCTCGATCAGACTGCACAACTTGTTTTTCCGATGATTGGTTTTCTTCACCCAGATTGCAATTTGATATCCACTCTTTCACTGCAAATCCACCTTTTGCCAAAACCTCGTCTACGTCACGGGTAAGCTGCCGAGCCTCCTCATTTGTTTCCAGTGAATCACAAATATCGTCCATATATGTGTTGTTTTTCAAAACCTTTGCAGCTTTCGGGTACACTTCTTCTGATTCTTGCGCGGTCTTTCTTAGAGCGATCTGCGCCATCGCTGGGGTAGGCTTGTCGCCAAACGTCAAAACCGTTTTCACGTAAGTGTCGGGATCACGTTCAGTTTCCAAATTTCTCCAGATAAATCTATGCACTTGCTGATCAACTTCCGGTATTAAGATACGGTGGTACATTTTCGAAATGTCTCCTAAACAGCAGTTCGACTTTCACGAAAACGGAGTAAGACACCAAAAAGGTCGTTCAAAAGATCGGGTCCTTTCATCCAATAGTCATTAAGCTTATGTCCTTGATAAACTGCAGATGAATTAAAAACAATCCGTAGAGGAGTACTTTTGCTTTCGGGTCGTAAGACTTCGTGATGTGACACATAATGCACCGGGCCGTTGTACTGGTTAAGTTTTTCTTCTGATAATTTTCTCGAGAAGCCGAGTTTATTCATGTCGACCATCTCTTTATCATATGCGGTTGCATGTTCTTGATTCTTCAAAAGTCGTCGCTCTGTCGCCTGCAACTTCTTTTCCGCTTGCTCTCTATTATCTGGTAATTCGTATGGATCTCTTTTCCATGGATACGATATAAGCCACTGTCCATTTAACTTTTCACAAGAATCTTCGATCACTTTCGCTTCTTTTCTTTCGATAGGGCTTAGCTTTTGCGGCTCACAAAAGCATGGCTTGACAGAAACTCCCATTGACTCGGTAGACCAAAACTCGGTCATGTCTACGGGTGTCGCGAACTTCACGTGATTTACTCTGCTGGTTCCAAGTTGCTGACTAGTTGTAGCACCGAAGATCACCCAACCTAGAGGGGAATGGCGTGCCACAAGATTTCCTGCTTCTTTCGTTTCTCCGGTATGGAGCTTCGCTTGATCGATACCAATCAACAAGTCCGTATCACCAGTTCCTCTTCGAATGTCACCTCTTGATAAACCAAACTTTCTGATTACCTCATCTATTTTTACAACGGAAATTTCATCACTAACAGAGGGAATTCCAATGGCTTCAATTGTGTGACATGATTGATTTTCTAGCGACTGAACCGTAACACGATATACTTTGGTGTGTAATTCCTCTTCTTGACATCCTACTTTTATAAGAGTCAGAACAACGTCCTTTCCCTTTAGCTTTAAATCTTTGGCGACTGACGTTTTAATTAAACTGATCTGAGCGCCGGAATCTAATAACACGTTTCCTTTCTTTTTCAGACCATTTAAACCGAGAATGTTCGCTTGTACAATAGGAAGCATTGCTGTTTTGTCTGTTGTAAATGTTCCAATCTTTGCAGCGGTATGTGGGTTATCTTCATGGAGTAGGTGATGATGGTAGTATTTACACTGGTTACCGTTCACTTTCTCTTGGCACTGACGTCTTCTGGAGCAATTTGATGATCTGTGGTCTCTACCTGCACGCTTAAGACAACTATAACAGGCATGATTGTCCTTAACAGCTTGTAATCGTTCACTGGGATTCATAGCTGAAAACTTTCTGCATTGATCAACGAAATGGTTGGAACTCTTGCACACCCAGCACTTAGGGTTACTTCCAGAAATATCAGCATTGAAACTTCCAACCGGATGCCTGGATTGCATACTTCTCAGAGGCGCTGTAGCTCTCATTCTTGTTTTTATTTCTGTTGTCATCCATGTGATTAGATTTTCTAATGTAGCCTCTTTTCCACTGCTTTCCAAATGGCGCGACCAGATCTTCCTGTCATTCATGTGCAATTTCTGTTCAATTATTGCTATCATGTGATTGTTATCCATGTCAAACTGTCTGTTGACTTCCTTGAGCGTGTTGTAGCTTCTTCTAACCAGTTGGGTTAAATCACAAAATCTTGAGTCTTCATCTTCACGAAGTGGTTTGAATTTTGAAATGTCATGGGTGACAGTGTCTGCGACCAATCTAGGGTCTCCGTATATCGAATCTAGGTGCTCCCATGCAGCATCGTAGTCGCTACCAATTCCTTTTATCAGCTCCAAGGGTCTTGCGCTAAGGCTCGTACGTAGCAAGGACATTGCATCTCTTTTACCGTACCTTGAATCTACAGCATGTCTAAAATCAGCTCGAAATATGACGTAATCTCGGACGTCTCCAGCAAATCGCGGCATCTTGGGTCTTTCCATTTTGAATCCACAGGGTTTTGTGACGCTTTGTTGAACATTTTCTTGGACATTATTACTCGATTGAGCATTATTTTCAGAAGTTTCTTCTTGGTTGTTCACATTTACAGCTTGCTGTTCAGTTGCCGAAGTTTCTCCGACTGTTTCCGACTGTTCAGTGTTCGTTTGGGCTTCACTTCCGTTATTTCCGCTACTCGCTTCCGGTTGTTCAACACTTCCGCCCAATGTCTGTTGCATGTTTTTATTCATAATATAATCATTTGTTGTACATTCTAGTTGAAGATACGCATCCTGACTTTCTTCTAGCCATTTTTCCTCTGTTTCGAATTCCTCATCATTTTCAAAGTTCTGGGCATATTCTTCATGTTTAACGACTAAATCATTATACGCCTGTTTCACCTTTTGCAAAGCTTCGGTTATTTCGCCTGGGGGTCTATCGTTTTGTAGTTTAATTCTCAGCGTTTTACTTATACGGGTTAGCGCGGCTTTAGCAGTTCTACGTCTTAGTTTCGCTTCAGATAAAGCTTTCGCTTCAGCCATGGTTAGCTTCTGGTTAGCACACAAGTTTATCTTCGTTTATATATTTCTTACGGACGCCAGGTTAGCATTGGAAATCGAATTTGTGGTCCGATGAAATGAATACATTGCCCGTCAAATCGTATATTGTTTACACTGTTTTTATTCGATCTATAAATTGAATTACAACTACAAATTACTTCTAATTCTACACTATACATACTCTAATACACAAATATGAACTTACTTCTTGGCGGGTTAACACATTTTAATCTACATTTGCTTCGTATGTTTTCCTAAGCACACGCCTTGTCTTCATGTTGTTTTCGGCTCGTGAAACATGCAAACTGTCAATCATATCCACTGTCTATTATTAACTAATTAACTTAGAGATTAATATTACTTATTTTATCTAACGTCAACAAAATATCAATACAGGGTGCAATGCAACTTTAAGTTGACACAAAACTACAATGTGCACACATGAAAAACCACAATCAAGGGCAACTTCATTTCAAGGTGAATTTAGAATACATTTATACAGCATATGTAAATGAGGTTGTATTATGCACTAATGGTTTAATATACTTACCAAGACTGTGCTGTTACAATGTGTACTTCCTAATATGCAGTACGAGTAATAATAATCAGGGTAACCATCATACAACAAAATTCTTTATTGAAATATTCAACAATAAGACTATTTTCAGTAACGATTGCAACTGCCGCCAAATAAGGGTTTAACATATTGACTGCAATACATGGCACTAATTATGTGTAATAATGTAACAAAATGTAACAAAATGTAAAGTAGATTAATTAATGCTCAATTGTCCTAAAGGACTGTTCATTAATTATGGGAGGGGATTAGGGGCTATATAACTAGAAGAGGGGGGGGAGATATTTTTTTAAAAAAGGGGGTATCAAAAATGTGGGGTTGCAATTAAATTTGAAGGAATTTACTTAAGCCTAGTTTCCATTTGGTTGTAAATGTTGCGACTAAATAATGGTTACCTATGTGAAATAGTGTTGATATATCTTGTAAGCTGTATGCAATGTAGAGATAAAATCAACAATGTATTGTTACATCTGCAGCTATTTTCACATGATTACAACTGCCTATACCAAATGGGAACCTGGCTTAATATTAAATACATCTGGCATTAGCCAAAGTAAAGAACTAAAGTGATATCACAGGTGTTGTATGGTTAAAATACCTTGTCTTTGAAAGTATTGGTTTATAAAAGATGGGATAGCTAGGGAGGGGTCAATGAGAAAATGTTTTAATATGATGGGGGAGGGGGTCACCATTGAATTTCTGCTCTTTCAGAGAGGGATTTCAATTTTAAAAGGAATGAAAATATTCCCCCTCTCCCCATTCCATAAATATTGACCAATTCCTAAATGTACTGAATTTGCTTCACACTACTCCTCCCCCTTCCTTCTCTTTCCAAAGTTTTTCTGCAAGTGCAGCTCTAATAGCCTCTGCTGCTTTAGAGGAATCTTTTGTTCTGGCACAGCTTCTCATTTGCAATAACTTTCGTACTTTCTCTCGATCTCTTTGATTTTTTGGATAATTACAAAGAAGATCAACATGCTGAGGAAGATTATCACCATTAGCGATGCAAAGATTGTGAAGAACAACACATGTAAGTGCTGTTTCCTTCACACTTTCTGGCTCACATTCTGATCTGCGGTGTAAAATTCTCCACCTGCTTTTCAGCTGGCCAAATGCTCTTTCTGTGACCATTCGTGCCCTACTGAGACGATAATTAAAATTGTTCTCTTTAGGGCTAAGTGTAGCATGACCATATGGTTTCATCAGCCAAATGCGAAACGGAAAAGCAGAATCACCAAGAATCAACGGATTCACAATAAGTTTTTCAATGTTTTTCCCTATGGAAGGTATGATATTGTTTTCAGTAATATCAGTCCACAACTGTGTGGACTGCAAAATTACTGAATCGTGGGAATTCCCTGGGAAGCCAATGCTGGCCCATACAAACCGATCCTTTGCATCTACAATTGCCATCATCACAATGGAGTAAAAATTCTTAAAATTATGGTATACAATTACTTTATGGTTTCCGTGTTTGGATGGCCTGATCCAAAACGCGGGAATGTTGCGAGAGTTAAGAAAAGCGAGCGAAATCACAAGCCGAAGGCTAGTGATTTTGCCCGCTTTTCTTAACTCGAGCAACATTCCCAAGTGTTTGGATCAGTCCATCCAAACACGGAAACCATAAAGTAATTGTTTTATAAAATAACAACAACACGGTAGTCTTCCGTGTTTGGATGGCCTGATCCAAACACGGCTTTCGACCAATCAGAATACGCGTTATATACATGTTATTTTATAATATTCTTTTCTTGCTTCCTGACCACCGCTTGGGCAGACTATCGGTAAATGGCAGCCATCAACAGCCCCCCAAGCGCATGGGAATTGCCACAACTGTTCCATATCAATGATTTTTGCATTTATCTGTTCTGTGTTGGAAGGGAAAGTGTCCATGACTGCTGATTTCCATAGGTTTTTAACAATTGCACGACAGACTTCAGAAACAATACATTGTACAGTTGAAACTCCTATCCCAAATAATTCTGCAATCGTGTACAGATAATCTCCCCTTCCTAATCTGTACAAACAAATTGCTAGTCTGCATTCAGGTGATATTGGGACCGCTGCAACAATATCCTTTACAATGTCTTCGCGAATACTGTTTAATATATTGTTAAATGTTACACGGGTCACCCGGAAAGTCTTTTTAAACCTGTCGTCGCTTCCAAGGTAAATCAAATCCCACCAGCCCTCGTTCCTAAAAAGGCGACGACAAGAACGTTGCACAGGTTTCCTTCGGCAGAGATTTGCCAATAATAAAGGCAATATAGAACGTGTAAGAATCAGAAACTTTAACCTGACAATAAATAAAATCAGAACAGCTCGACGAATTCTTTGTCTTCTTTGTCTCTCTTTTCTTATTTTATTGAGAATAACTGTCATAAAACCTTGTATTGATTTGTCAGAATAGCGCGCCATCACCATAGAAATATTAGACCTAGAATGCGCGCTTGGTCACGTGACCGGTGTCCAAACTGAAAACCAAATTGCCCTTATAAATCCGCCATGTTGAATTTGAGTAGGAGTGCAAACTACAAAGTATAAACAAAACTAAAACTATAAAATTTTCATCGTCAAAACGTTTGGTATTTGTATAGTTTGGGGATAGAATTTGAAATATTAAGTTCTTTAAAGGCTCAAAGCAAATGTGCCGTTACAAAAACGGTGAAAATCGTGCAGCCTTGTATAAAAAACAAGTAGTTTTTTCGTGTAGTTTCGCGTATAAAATATAACTTACTCATAAAACATTTTTGCAAGCTCTGAACGTAACTGTTTTGCTAATACTTTATAAAATTACGAGATGATAGTTCATTCTTCGCCGGGTTTTGTTTTTCTTCAATCTAAACGAAGTGTTTTCATGTTTTTGAAACAAAAATATTTAGTTGTTGATATTTAAAACTGTAAATCGCCTAAATGATCGTCGAAAACATATGGTTTCAAAAGCGTTGCCTCAAGCTCAAGCAACGTATAAAAAAGTATAAAAGTAGTTGTGTAAGTTTAAAAAGATTATTGAACTCTATTTATATTATAAAACAGTTGAAATATATTTTTTAAAACATACCTATTGAGTTTCAGTTTGTCTTGATTTTTCGTGTTTTGTTTTGGCTTGCACAACAACGTTGAAAATGTATTTTGAAACGACGATTTCTCTATATATTCTGTTCAGAACTATTGCTCTTCGTAAAAAAACCCATGGGAATGGGTTTTTCTCCATTAAAAACACTTTTTTTCCACTTCAAGTCTGGATAGAATTGTTTTTGCAAACTTTATTGAAAAAAACAATTCGCACTCCCGGCACCGCGCGAAATTCCACGCCACAGGAGTCTGGGACTAGGCAAAATGCCCTTATAAATCCGCCATTTTGTGGAGACAAAATTTTTACTGAGAAGAGATGGGAGCACGCATTCTATGTCTATTATTTCTATGGCCATCACGCGCCATATTGTTTTTTTTAATTAATTAAATTCGTCTGAATTAAATTCGTCGTTTGAAACGAAACCATTTTAATGTCGACCAATGGACGAATTTAATAACGAATTAAATTCGTCTCAATTAAATTCGACGTATGAAACAGGCCTAAATTTCCTGAATTAAAAGTTTAACGGACTCGGGAGCATCAATACCCCGCCTTGTCCAATTTGATTCACATTAAAGATGTATTTGCATCTTGCTATTGGTTATGGGAAGAGTTTAATATTCCAAAGTTCTAGCACCGAGAGTAGCACGACGACTTGGCAAAAGTCACAACTTTCTGGAGAAACCCATCTTAATAGTCATTTACAAATTGAACTGTTTGATTGACTCTCGCTCACGTCCGGGAACTAAGAAAGCGTGGATGCCGTGCTGACTTCACTGTTAAACGAAGAGGACAAGAAAGCAATACTAGATGGAGAGTTTACATTCGTATTTTGTAATCCCAACAAAGTTCACGTCGGCCCAAGAAGGTGTGTTTAATAAAGTTCAATATAGATTTTTTGGATGTATATTGCAGGATTAAATTGAATGTATATTGCAAGATTAAAGTGAATGAATATAAATATATATTTATATTAAATTGAATAGATGTGATGTTTTAAATTGAATGAAATTCAGGAGAATGAATATTGCTACAAATGGGCAGGCATGCACTGGACAGTATACATGCGATATTTAAAAAAAAACCTGTCTAGACGGCCTGGCGTCAAGGATAATGATTGGATAATATTTTTAGAATATGATGCATTAAGCCATTATACAGAACAAAAGTCGTGGGACGTGATCGTCCACCGAACTGGAAAGATGAAAACAGCTTCCCATATCTTCAAACTACCTTATGTGAAGTCGGAAGGATATCAGGTATGATGACGCTCGTCGTAACAAACACGATTCGTGACACAACCATCGCTGGCTACCCCATTCCAAAAGGAACATTTGTCGGCCTGAATGTTTCACAGGGGCATAAAGATGAACGAGAATTGCCAGAACGGGAGAAATTTAAAACCGAAAGATTTCTGGATGAGGATGGCAAGTTCGTCGGCTGGAATAAACTACATGGATTCCTACCGTTTGGCATTGGTCGTTTGGCATTCCTATCGTTTGGCATTGGCGAGGGTAATGATGTTCTCGTAATGAGACTCGCCTTGACTCAAGTATAACTAATGGTATGATTCACCTTAATGATTATGATATTATTAGAAAAGACAGATCAAGAAATGGAGGTGGAGTTTGTATCTACTTGCGTAGCTCCATCAACTATATTATAAGACAAGATCTAATTCCCTCTGAATTGGAGGCTGTCTGTGTAGAAATTATTAAGCCACACAGTCGACCATTTCTTGTTACAACCATTTATAGACCACCCAATGCATCATCTGAATTCTTTGATCATTTTGAAAAATTAATTAAAGCCATTGATGATGAAAATAAAGAAATGTATATTCTGGGTGATCTAAACTGTGATATGCTTAAAACAGACAAAGATTCAAATTCTCCAACAAAGAAAATCAAAACATTGTATGAGTTGTATCAATTGTTACAATTGATTGATGAAGCTACCAGAGTAACTATGACAACCTCTAGTCTTATTGATCATATAGTCACCAATACACCAGAGAAAATTTCTGACTCTGGTGTTATCCATACTGGATTAAGTGACCGTAGTTTGGTATTTGCAATAAGGAAAATTTCTGTTGTTAAAAAACAAGAGAAGAAAGTTGAGATAAGAAATATGAAAAAATTTGATGATCAAAAATTTGTTGAGGATCTGAGGCAACAACCCTGGGAAAATGTATACTTCTTCGCTGAAGATCCCAATGCTATGTGGGAAATTTGGAAGAAATTATTTTCAGAGGTCTTGGATAACCATGCACCACTTCAACATAAAAAGATTAGAACAAAAAAAGTTCCTTGGATTACAAGTGCTATAAAGCAACTTATAATCACAAGGGACAGATTAAAAAGAAAGGCCATTATTACAAACCTAGAGATAGACTGGTTAAATTACAAAACAACGAGAAACAAAGTTAATATTCAGCTAAGAAATGCTAAAAAAAAATATTACTCCACTAAAATTTCTGATAAAAAATGCAACCCTAAAGAGGCTTGGAAAACTATAAACGATATACTAGGTAGGCAAAGCAAACCAACAGTAGTAAATGAGTTAAAATTAGGTGAAAATAGTTTGACAAATACCAAAGATATTGCGGAGGGCTTTAATAATTATTTTTCAAATATTGGCCCTGATCTAGCTAGCAAAATTGATACTCCAAATTTGAACTTTCAAACATATATTGAAAAGACTACATCAGAATTCAGTGCATTCCAGCCAGTCACTGTTAGCAATGTCTACCATCTTTTACATGGTCTTTCTAGCAACAAAGCCACCGGCGTTGATAAGATCTCCAATAAAATTATTAAAATAGCTGCACCTGCTATTTCAGATTCACTCACATATATTTTCAATCAAGCTATTATCCTATCCCTTTTCCCTCACGAATGGAAAACGGCTAGAGTAATACCTCTCTATAAAAATGGCCAACGAAACCTGCCAAGAAATTACAGACCAATTTCAGTTCTGCCTGTCATTAGCAAAATTATGGAACGAATTCTGTACGATCAGCTATACAATTATTTAACCAAATTTGAACCAAATTACTTGACTGTACAAATGATTGGTATATGAATTTAGACCGCAAAATGTTTAACCTGGTAGTCTTAATTGACTTAAAAAAAGCATTTGATACTGTCGACCATCAAATATTATTGAAAAAATTAGAGCTTTACGGAATAAAAGGACAAGCTCTGTCTTTTCTAGAATCATATCTCTCAAATAGAAACCAAAAATGCCAAATACAAGGATCTGTTTCATCAGAGAAATTGATCAAATGTGGCGTACCACAAGGCTCTATTTTAGGGCCCCTATTTTTTCTGTTATATATTAACGATTTGCCTCAATGCCTGGATAAAACAAAACCTCGGTTGTTTGCTGACGATACGAACCTGACAGTTTCTGGAAACTCTATTACTGATCTTGAAACTGCAGTGAATTCTGATTTGGAAAAACTTAGGAAGTGGCTAATTGCCAATAAACTTAGTCTAAATGTTGCTAAGACTGAGTTTATGTTAATTGGTTCAAAACAAATGATAAAAAATATTTCAAATTTGCAACTAAATGTGAAAATTGAAAACGAGTCAATTAAACAAGTTTATGAATCCAAAACTCTTGGAGTGACAATTGACCAGCATTTATCTTGGAAAACCAACACTGAGAATATTTGCAAGAAAATTACATCTGGAATATCGGCTCTTAGGCGTTTAAAAGAATTTGCTGATTTGCAAACACTTCTTTCTGTATATAATGCTATTGTTCGCCCATATTTTGATTACTGCTGTGAAGTATGGGATGTGTTTGGAGAAACGCAATCAAAAAGACTCCAAAAACTACAAAACAGGGCTGCTCGGATTATTTTGAATATGAGCAATGACATAGATCACTCTGTTGCATTGCAAGCATCGGGTTGGAAGCCACTTAAAACAGAAAGGAAGAAAAGTAAAGCAAAAATCATGTACAAATTGTTGAATAAAATGGGACCCAAATCACTCAGTAATCTCTTCACATATAAGGGTGAGGTGACAAACTACAAACTTCGGAACATTTCAAGTACTCTTTGTTTACCACAATCACGTACTAATAATATGAAAAAAAGTTTCGTGTATGACGGGGCACACCTTTGGAATTCTATTCCTAAAGAAATAAGAGAGAGCAAATCCTTTTCTTCCTTTCGAAAGAAAATCACTACTCACATTGACAGATAGCTAATTAACATAGATGTTAATATTACCTGTATATCGATGTATATAGATTACTACCTTAGTTTGTTAGTTCATATAATATACTATATATCTTATATAATTTTGTAAATAGTTTTAAAATTCTTTTCTGTATACTTTTTGCACGCCCCTCGTGGAAATCAGCTTCGGTTGACGGGGTCAGCGTGTTTAAATAAAGTTTATTTATCTATCTATCTATCTGTGCATATGCCCATTATACCACGAAGGACATACTTTCACCAATTTTTTTATAGTTACTGTACAGTATACTTAATAGTTATTGGAAAATAATTCATGCAATTCACGTTTTGTAGCTTGCAAGGTGAACGTTTTAAAGAGTGGCGGAAACTAGGGGGGCTGGGGGACGATCGCCCCCCCCCCAATAATTTTAGCTAGCTTTCATTTTGAAAAATGTAGCATGCGGGCCACACGCTATATCTGGCCAATAAGGAGCTCATGTAGCCGGATGACGTCAAAAATAACGCGTATAGGTGATATATATATAGGGGGGTTTTTTTTTCTGGTTGGTGTTGTGTACTCAGGTGAATAATATGTTTGCGGATGTTACTCTGAGTGCATATCCACACCGGGCGAGCTTGAAAAGTATGCCCGGCCACGGTGGGATTCGAACCTACGACCTATGGAATACTAGCATACTTTTCAAGCTCGCCCGGTGTGGATATGCACTCACACACGAATAATACCGGGCATACTTTTCAAGATATATATATAGGGGTTTTTTTTTTCTGTGTTGGTGTTGTGTACTCAGGTGAATAATATGTTTGCGGATGTTACTCTGAGTGCATATCCACACCGGGCGAGCTTGAAAAGTATGCCCGGCCACGGTGGGATTCGAACCTACAACCTTTGGAATACTAGCATACTTTTCAAGCTCGCCCGGTGTGGATATGCACACACACACGAATAATACCGGGCATACTTTTCAAGCTCGCCCGGTGTGGATATGCACTCAGAGTAACATCCGCAAACATATTATTCACCTGAGTACACAACACCAACACAGAAAAAAAATTCATATTACTAGAACACATTGGTATTGAAGGAACTATAGATACTGTTCCGAAATATCACTTACACGAACCGTCCTGACCGCGTAGCTCAGTTGGAAGAGCATTGGGCTAGTATTCCAAAGGTCGTAGGTTCGAATCCCACCGTGGCCGGGCATACTTTTCAAGCTCGCCCGGTGTGGATATGCACTCAGAGTAACATCCGCAAACATATATATAGGTTATATATATATATATATATATATATATATATATATATATATATATATATATATATATATATATATATATATATATATATATATATATATATATATATATATATATATATATATATATATATATATACCTTTAGAATCGATTTCTGGCATTTCCAGAGTCATACGATAGAAACGTCGCATTGTTTTGACGTTTTGAAATTGTATTTCCGGTTGGGATTAGCTCATAGTCAGACCAGAAATGGACCGACTAGAATACGTAACCGACTAGAATACGTAACTGACTAGAATACGTAACCGACTAGAATACGTAAAGACATGAGTGAATATGCGCCCTGGATGTACCACAGTGATTACTTAAAAAAAAGGCAATTAAGCACAATTCTCTACATTATCACGAAGCATTTAAGACACAAAGGAACAAAGTCAACAAAACTATAAAGGAATCTAAATCTGAATACTTTCGAAATAAAATAGTAACTACTAAGAACAAGCCAAGAGAAATGTGGTGCTGTATAAATCAGTTGATTGGGAAAAGAGCAAAAACAACCGATATACTAAATATAGATCATAACGGTGTACCTATTCATGATCAGGAAGAAATTACCAATTTATTTAATGAATATTTCTCTGAGATCGGAGAGAAAATATCAGGAGAAATTCCCGCTACAAATGTAAAATATGCCGACTACATAAAGCACAACGAATGTACATTTGACTTTGTAGAAATTACTGAGGACGAAGTTCTAGCTGAATTAAAAAATTTAAAAGCCAGCAAGGGTTGTGGCAATGTTTAATACCAAGCCCAAGGCATGTACAAGACAACACATTCTACATCATACATTATCTGACACATATTGATGGTTGTTGACTACCATATTCCAGGAGCCCCCCAAGCCCCCCCCCCATACCCCACTCCCGCATTATACCAAAGAATTTGGAATCCACACCTACTTGTGAAGTATTTGAAATACTTAAAGGTTTGCATTAAAAATATGATACTAATCTGTCTGAAAAAAAGAGCATACTTCTCAAAGTTGGAATCATCACTTAAAACAGAGGTCGATAGCTTCATAACACTGACTCCATCTGATGCTCGAACTGTTAAAACAAAATAAATATTACAACTTAAGTCTTTAATGTGTGTATTTTTTAAGGGTGCTGAAGCTGGCAGTCAGACTGGAATGTTTACACCAGGTGGCCCAAAAAAAACTACTCCTCTTTGATTCAGTATAACTTGAAATTTAATTAATAGTCAAGAGTTATTACACTTAAGCAAGAAGCATTTAGTCCAGTGATGTCTAACATGAATTTTGGTACATATGCCATGTGTATTTTAACACAGTTTTGACCAAGATATTTGGGTTTGAAAATAAGTAAATATTTTCAAAATTGTCGAAAATTAGCAAAAAACGGCCTATTAAACTAATTTTGACAACCAGTAACGCAACTATTCAATATCTTCGGGCACAATTTCACTGGCCAACTAATGAGTAAACGGGGTGATTCATCTTAGCCCCCTCGTTCTCCTGACCTGACAGTGTGCTATTTTTTTCTTTGGGGGTACTTGAAGCGTCAAATTTGGAATGTGCCACATGATCAACGACCAAATAATTCGAGAGAGCCTTGTGAGGCAATTGTAACAGCGTGTCACAACCTGGATCCCCAGATGATCTGAAATTCTTTCGACTGCATTCTCACATGGGCAAGCTAGAAATTGCATTAATTTCCTAATGAATAGCATTTTTATCTATAAAACGAATACTTTTTGACTGCAGTATACTTACGCACAGGTTACTGCGGTATTAACATTAATAGGCCGTTTTTAATTTTACTAATTTTCGACATTTCCGGAAACGTTAACTCAAATTTAAATACAGTTATCTCAGTCAATACTGTATTAAAATGCACATGGTAAATACCAAAATTTAAGTTAGACATTACTGCATACAATGCCTCTTGTTTAAGTGTAAGAGAGATTTTTTTGGCCACCCAGTACACTTTTGTCTAGTATTTCTTTTTAAAGGGCTGGCTTTATACCATAGTTTGCAACACTAAATCTGCAGTTTGCAAAATGTACAACTTGTGAAATCTAGTTAGGATTATTTACTATTTTTCACGATTTGAATTTGTCAAATTTTGAGCTAAAAATCCGAATTTCGACCGAAAAAATCCATTCTTGAGCTTTTTGCTAGCTTCCGAGTTATCAGCTATGTCTTTGACTCTGTTTCGCTGTGGCTTCGCTATGCAGGTTATGCCTATGGCTTCGCTAACTGTATAAACAAAGTCAGTATTTGCCAATAATTTCAACAGAAAGCCATTTTTGAAACACTTGCCATACAAATTTGACAAATAATGAAAAAATATTGAAATAATGAAAATTTCACGCGGCTGCCAGTAACACAAGTGGGCAGGTGACGTTAAACTGATACCTTAATTCCATTGGCCTTAGGGTTGGGATTTTACTGTAAAACTGCAGTTTAACCACCCCCTCCCCCCAGGAATGTTAATTAATTAGGTTTGACACTGTTGACCATTGAAAGATTTGGATTTGATACACTGCTTATTCAATGTTATGTGTGCTTCAATGTGTGCTTATTAGACAGCTTAACAATAATTCAATCTTCTCATTATTATACAGTTGTTTCACTGGCAGGTTTTTTTTCAGGATTTTCTCTTGGGTCCGTTTTTGCAGAAAAGATTGAGTTTAGCTGAACAGCTGGGATGGCTGCAAACCCCCCCCCCCACCCCCCTACCGGGGGACTGACACCTGTACTCAATAAATAATGGTGAATGCATAGTTTTTCTTGTGTTGTGAGATGAATTCCAGCCATTTTTTCTTAATTGTCGGGTTTCCAACTGAAAACTAATTTCACACGTCACGAATTTAACTCAAACAACTTCATTTTTACTGCACTGAAACTTTGGTGAGAAGTTTGAGTTTCAAAACTCAATTCAAGATTGAGTTTTTGGAGCCGTTTAACGGCCCTAAAAAATCTCTGAAAAAAACCCTGACTGGGTCCTACTAAATACTGCCCGGAGCACCCGGGGATGCCTAGGAGCGCCCGGGGATGCATGGGGATAGCATAAATCAGTGCACAAATTTAATAACAGCAAATATTTACATCTATAATAAATATAAGCTCATGTTCCGCACATCTTCCTGCATGGGCAACCGTGCTTCACCGCTTGTTGCTAGGCTGGTTGAAAATCACTTTAATATTATTTTTTATTAATATAATGCCTCATAGAGACCCAAAAAGGATCGTGCACTGATTTATACTATCTTACATATCCCCGGGCATTCTCACACGCTCCTGGGCGCTTCCAGGCGCTCCGGGCAGTATTTAATAGGACCGGTTTCACTTGTTTTTAACTCATTAAGTCTCATTGCGTCCCCATGCGCCCTGGAATTGGGAACGGGGTAAGTCTCATTGCGCCCTCATGCGCCCTGGGCGTCACGTCAACTTCCGTATGGCGTCACATCAACTTTCGTCACGTCAACTTATTATAATCAGACTGCCCAGACAGTTCCTGTATGGAATCACAATCAGTGTACCAATTACTAGTAAATATATTAGTAGCAATCTACCTCCTCCGCAGGCCAACAGCCCGTAATGAGTATGCCCGTTCACAGGTTAAAATTTGAAATCTGAGACAAAGCTGCTGTAAGGCCTGCTGAATAACATGTTGATTACTTGGCTTATAGTGTCGATTAGATTAGATAATTTTTATTTAAACACGGTGGTTCTATCAGAAATAATATTTACAAATGTTAAATTATTAAGTCTGGTTACTCAGTTGGATCAAATTTCTTTAAAATTATGGTTACTCAATGGACCATTTGCATTATAGACTAAATTTTGATCTAGACAAAAATTTCATTATAGCTTGAAAGAGCATCACAAAATTAGTATTTCGTCACAAAATGTTGTAAAATGCGGATTATTATAGCCATGCGAAGTTTGCCATTTTTCAGTCATTTTGTATTACGCATGGGAAATTGACAGCCCAATCGGGTGTTGGGGCATCAATTTCCCGTTTGTGATACAAAATGACTGAAAATTGCAAATTTCGCAAGGCTATATTATCCGCATTTTACAACATTTCGCAACGAAACTTTGGAATATTACTAATTTTGTGATGCTCTTTCAAGCTGTGAAGAAATTTTTGTCTAGGTCAAAATTTAGTCTATAATGCAAATGGTCCATTGTATCAAATTTCATTAAACATATGGCACATCATCTGCCAATCTTTAGCAAGATATCCTGTCTTGCGAGTATTTTCTAACTACATCTTGGCAGTTATGACTGATAAACGCGACAAGGAGACTCAAATAATGGAGGGTTTTATAAGCACAAGCGACAGTGATATAGTCATATAGACGTCGTGAATCTATCACTTGGCCAAATGGGATGTTTAGACTATATACACACACATTTAAATACTATAGTTACACTGTATAAAAGACAAATATAAATGGAATAATAGGGCCATTTACACAGGACAAAATAAGTCGCGACTTACATAAGAGGGGGGTAATGGGGGGGTACCGATCCTGAAGCACGAAAAATAATATGCAGCGATCTTGAAGCATGAAAAATAAAAGAAGTCCTGAAGCACGTAAAATAAATTTATTACGAATCTGAAATGTAAAGTGAACATGAAATGTAAGCAACAATCATACTTAGAAGTCTTAAAGGTGAATATAAACAGTCTGTACTAGGCGGTGTGTTCACCTATTTGTTTACAATTGCGTCGATGTTCATGATTTATATAAACTTTGAAACCTCCGTTCCCCAGACCCCAATCAAAACATAGCTAAAATCCAGAAACAAAATTAATGGAATATATTGTCCAGAAACGAGAAATAACCGTCTTTAAATACAGCTGAAAACGGAGAACGGATATTGAATACACCGCAAGCACGATACACGGCATCCATGTCGGGATCGAAAAACGTTTAATAAAAAGATGACTGAACGAAGAACGAATAATTAAATTACCCCAATACGCAGCACGAAAATACCCCATTACCCCCCTCTTTCAAGCTGTTAGCGTTGCATAATGTGATATAACAAAGCCAGGAAAAGTTTGCCGGTGGAATGTTCGCTTAAACGCGTAAGTTAAAACTACAATTGTCTCGAACATTTTTATGTAAATTATTAATAAGTAATAGCATGGTTTCTCGTGAAATTTGGATAAACATGCACTCGTGAGTTTTTCAAAGACCTCAAATAGCACTCGTCCTTCAGACTCGTGCTATTTTGAGGTCTTTGAAAAACTCACTCAGAATCAGAATCAGTTTTATTTGCACTTATTTCTTTCTTACAAGATTATGTATTACTAGTATAGTATATATATATTTACATTATATTTCATAATATGTATTTACAGATGAAGAGTGCGTAGTGGTCAAAGGAGCAGAAGCTTTCGAGTTGACCACTACCATTATGAGATTATATTTGAGTATTTAAAACTAAATTTAAAAAAAGTTTATCTCTATAGTATTTATTGCTAAGGTTTCTAAGTGTATAGTATAATTTACAAAACTTATTTTATATATGAGATTACTATAATATCATTTTTTTTAATAACATATACAGTAAGTCTAGTCAAATCTGTCATGTAACTCTACTTGACTATTAAGTAAAAACATTTTATACTGTTTTTTGAAACTATAAAATGGCAAAGATTTAATCTGTATAGGAATTTTTTCCCATATTTTGGAAGCTTTTGTTTTGAATCGGGTTAGCCCATAATTTGTTCTAGAAGCTGGTCTGTATATAGGTTCTGCTTGGAGGCATATCTGGTGTTATAACTATGAACATCAGATGCTTCCATAGTTAAATTTAATAAGGCTTTAGCAACTTCTGTTTTCCGAATTATTATTTTATAAACAAGAGATGATATTTTCAGGTCAAAGATATTTTCAAGTTTCAGTATTTCGAGAAGTTGAAAATAGGCCGTTACATTTTCGTTTGTTCTTGAGAAAAAGATTGCACGAATACATTTGTTTTGTTTAGTTTTTATTTTATCCAATCTAGTTGGATTGTTGGTTCAATCTAGTTGGATTTTTATCCAATCTAGTTGGATTGTTGGATCGTGCATGTTATATCCAAATTGCACTCGAAACCATGCTATTACCTATACTAATCAATTACTGAAAAGTTCTACTGAATAAAAATGTCTTAACACTATTTTTAAAAGTTGTAATGTTCTGTAGTTCTCTTATTTTCACTGGAAGAGAAATCCAAAATTTGGGAGCAGCACGCGAAAAAGCACAACCCCCGAGTGTCTTCTTAGATTTACCATTAGCCCATCACAGAGATTACTACAGAGAGGAGTATGGGGATTACTACAGTATTGTAGATAGTGGACGTGCTTATTGTATATTGTAGCTAGAATACAGTATTTCACTCTTTCCTTGATAAAGCATTTTAATGCAATGATCATATTTTTTGTTCTTCAGGCATTTTGCTGTATATCTACTGGAATATACTCTGGTGAGTACCATTGAAATGAATATAACTGGAACGTTACCTCCAACTGGAAATTCGAAATCATTCTCGTTCCCAGAGGCCGTCTTACGCGCGTTCGACCGAGCGCGACGAGGGGCCTAGCCAAATCCATATCAAACTGGCATCTGATTGGCCATAGTTCTAATACCGGATATTGTTCTCTTACCATGTTTTTATGGTATCCGGTTATGGATTTGGCCAGAGCCCCTCGTCGCGCTCGGTCGAACGCGCGTAAGAAGGACTCTGGGTACGGCGTTCCAGTTCTATTCATTTCAATGGTGAGGACTTAAAGACGTGTTCATATGAGCGTAGGTAATCGGGAAAGTCACCCGCCTGAGATCTGCATGCCCTTTGTTAATTATAAGTAATACCATGGTTTTTAGGAATATAGTGATTAAATCTCCCGCAAACCGAGGGAGGTTTGTGAAAGTCCCGAGGGAAAGCATGAGGGCGAAGCCCGAAGGCGTCCAGATTCCAAAGGGTTTTTGTTCCCAGTTTTTCGTCCCGTTCCGAAGGGTTTTTGTTTTCAGGCTGCTTGCTTGTGCTCGCTGGCTGCTTGCCGGCCTACCTCCGGCTGCTTGCCGGCCCCTTGGGCTGCCTGCCTGCCCCCCCCCCCCTCTGGCTGTTTCCTCGATCTCGGGCTATTGACCCCTCCCCGTCCGGCTGCTTGCCGGGTGTTCGGCTGCTTGCCGATGTGTGTATCTGTGCATCAGCATATTTAATTTCGTGATTTGTTCGTTTGCTTGTACGTTCGTTTGTTTGTCCCCTCACCATTAGGCCGCGTTTACACTATAACGCTTTGGTTAGCACTCCGTTAAAAATTTACTACGTTTATAGTATTGTGTGTGTCCTTGGCACAGCGTAAATGGTGGGGGTAGTCCTATTTGTCAACTTTGCTAGCAATGTCCGGTGTTGTGTTCGTTATTTGCATTATGCCGCACCCGCTCGTCGGGCTTGCTCCCCGGCTAGTCCGGGTGATTTCTTTTAGATTGGTATCCTGCGTTATCCAGCGTTCTTTGGTTCCCCTTTGGTCGGTAGGTGCATATAGTTAGATGTGCTCGGCTTAGTATGCTTACCAGGTAAGATATCTCGTACGTTCATGTTACTATTCGTTCGGTGTTTTTTATTAATTCCGTCTCCACCTGTGGTGTGACGTTAGCTCTGTCCTTGGAGAGGCTAATTCTCGGCATGACTGATATTGGTCAAGTCGGGATGCTGGGATGGCTGAAAGTCTCTTCTACCGAGAAGACAGCTGCGCAGAATGGAGTTCATCGTAAGCCGGCTTGCCGAGTAAACTAAGCAGCCGGAACCTCTGCAACAGAGCTACACCTTCCAGAGAATTGCTTGCTTAAGCTCGAGTGCGTTAGATGTTAATGTTTAGTGAAAAGTGAATATTAATAAGTCGAGTAATTAACACTTTATCTTACTGTCATTAACATTGTAGTGTAATTATTTTGTTTGTTGTGTAAAAGCTATTAAGAAAACTCTTTGTCGTGTCTTTGAATTTTGGCTCATGACTTTTAATCAGAGAGAAATTAGAAATCTGCCCGGCTTTGCCGGGAGAATTAGATATCTCCCCGCTAAGCCGGGAATATCGTGATTAAACCACCCGGCGAGAACAAAAGAACCCGAGCTCATCATGGTATTACGCATATAAAATTCAATTTGTGTTCATATGAGAAACGAGTTAACCCGGCTAGGCGAGATCTCACCTTGCGCTAGGTGGCATCTCAGTCAAGTGGGATACAATTTTCCATATGAAAGCTTTATCCCTTTGGACCTTACTAGACCTCTAGGAAGAACAATAAAAACATTGATACAGTTAAAGTAAAGCTAGTTTTAAAAATTGTTTCTAGAGTACCCGAGAATAAAGGCTGCTCATGTTGCGTTGAAAACCGTTAAAACGTGGTTGGAAGAAAACGATGATTGGGTATGTAATAAAATTGTTTGATTATTCGCATGTAAGTGGGCAATATCGCAAAAAACTGACGAGCTGTTTAACTTCTCGCCCAACAAAAGGAAAACCTAACATATTTTTAACTTGAAAGAACAAGTATTTGACTTGTCATTTCAACAGTAACCAGCTTTTGTGGTGTCGTGATCACCACGCTTGCTTTTCAAGCTTCTTGGGAGACCTGCATGGATTCAATCCTTGGTCGGGCCTCTACTCAAGATCTTAAAATAATTGAGGAGAAAGTGCTACCTTTACATTGACATCAGTAAATGGTTAGATTTTCGCGTCTTCTCAGATAAGGACGTTAAAATCGTAGGTACCTCGGATCCCCTATCAATTTAGCAATAGCCTCTTGAGAAATCCGCTCACCAACGAGTGAGAAACTTAATAAACAAAATAAACAAAGGGAAAAGATTAAAAGTCCTTGCTTCAATCCTAGGTTGGTCGTATAATTTTTTGCGTATTTACACAACAAAACCTGGATATTTATGAAAAGTTAATGCTCCAGTACTTCCCTTGTACGACCGAGAAAGATGTAGAAGAGACTGAGAGAAGTGAGGATAAGCCTGTTGGCTCCAAACCAAAGCCAACCGGCTCAACAGTGAGGCCGAATGATGAAAAGCCCGTTACTACTGAACCGACGATAGCACCTCGTTCAAAAAGCAGAGGACGTGGAAAAGGTAGGAGAGTTTTTAACAAAGAATAAGTTTAGATTGAGGTCGTATATAAAGTTGTCTTATTTTCCTGGATTGTAAAACTCATTAATAATTCATACAGAAAACACAAAAGAAAGCATGAGCGTGAAGGAATGTGTATATCTGATACAAAATCATACTCATTTACATAAACTTTAAGTTTAATTTTCTCACCAAATATCATTAATTTATTTTAAATTGTTGAAGAATACGAATGTTCTCATCAAGACGATTCACAAGCCATTTACAACATGAGCAGCCGTGTTGTGTCCGATATCCAAACTCTCACATGATACAGTAATTACTTATATACTGTCGATTTTAGATTACTTTTCTTCACAAAATTTTAAATAATTTCTGAAAGGATTAAAGGTGACTTGGTAGAAAACGCGGGGTCGGGTTGCACAGTCGGGTTGCACAGTCGGGTTGAAAACGCCAAAGACTATTGTTTTGAGAAAGCATTTGTCAGAATATAACTCTGGTTTTTGGGCATCTTCCAAATTCTAGTTATGTAAATGTTTCGCAATTTGACTATGTTGCAGCAGTTGCACACGTTTGCGCGCTTTGCACAAAGGTATTCAGCAATACTGTAGCTCAAATATATTCAAGCAACAGTACAATTATTCGTGCGGTGTTTCCATCTTGTCAGATTCTAGCCGCACAGAGCCTAGAGTTCTATACTTGTAATTGTCGCAAAACGCAGCAATACAACATACAGATTACAGAGTGATTTGATGGAGGTTTAATTTTATGTTGTGTGCTAAATCTTGTTTTAACTTTTTTGTCAAGATATCGAAGAGGAAGAATATAGCCGTGCATATTCGCAAGCTCTCCAGGAAAGTAAAGCAAAAAATAATCGAATTCCGATTATGCTGGTCGGGCAAGACCGAGGCGGAAAGACTTCGCTGATGAGACGTCTTTTAGGATTACCATTCGACAAAGATCAACCCAGTACCGCTGGTATTGACGTTAATGTTATCGAGCTATCAGAACAAAATGCAGAAGATCCCTGGAAAAAGAGAGAAGTGAAGAAGTTTATGACCAGTGAAAGTGAGGCAAAGACTGTGTTATACAAAAAAACTGCCGAGTACATTCAGAGGAATTTAGAAGGGAATGCGCCAGAGCCATTGAAGCCAGTGATACCAGTGAAGCCAGTGATGCCAGTGAAGCCATTATCAAGAGAAGAAATCTCCAAAATCAAATCGCAGAGGTCCACTGAACACGATCAGAACGAAGTTCTTCGGGTATTTGTAAGTGACTTTGCTGGACAGTCAATCTATTACGATACCCATGGCTGCTTTGTGAAACCGCATTGCCCTTATGTTTTGGTTCACGACCTTTCTCTGGAGCTTGATAAATCCGCTGTTTCCAAATTTAAAACAAGTAATGAAGAGGAAGAGATAGAGATGAACAATCCTCATCTAAATACCAATTTAGATAATTTTACATCATGGTTGAAGTTCCTGCAAGGTTTAGGAGAATGCCAAGATCAACAGTTTCCTGATAAATCTGGTCACTTTACCACTGCAAAGGGTGAGAACTTTAAACTGCCACCAGTTTTAATAGCCTTAACTCACAGTGATGAGGTGAAAGGCAACGACAGCAAAATACATTGCGTACAAAAGAAAATCAAGAAGGTCTTGTCTGGAGGAAAATATGAGAATGTTGTCCCAGAGTTTTTCCTGATCGACAGTACATTGGAAGGCGACGACGGAGACGACGTGCGAAAGCTTCGTAGAAAGCTTTTTGACCTGTCGAATGGAGTACTTAACCAGGAGATTTTAATGCCTGTGAAGTGGCTAGATTTTGAAGCTGCTCTAAGCCAGAAGCTATCACCAGATAGCAAGTATATCCCAGTTGACGAAGCTAAGCAAGAAGCGGAGGCCTGTGGCGTTGGGGAGTTTGATCATGCTATCAAATTTCTACACCGCCAAGGAGTGGTCGTACACCACAGTGGATCCAGCAAGGTTGTATTGGATCCTCCCTGGTTAATGAATCGCTTTACCAAAGTGATCTCCATGCCTGGCAAATTGGATGCCTTGTCCAGGCACGCTCTTGATGTGTTCAAGCAGAAAGGCATTATGTTTCAAGAATATCTTGAGACGCTGGAAGACGCAGAACTTTTAAAGGAGCTTATGCAAAAGTTTAACTTGATTTGTCCTTGCCAGCACGATGGAAAGGCAGCTTTTTGTGTCCCTTCAGTTGCCCCAGCTATGATACCAGGAATGGAGTTGGAAGCTAGCAAAATGGAGTTAAATGTTCCATCGCTGTTTGTGACATTTCCTCGCCAACTTGTGCCGATGAGCCTGTTTACGAAGCCTCAAGTGAAATTAATTTCTGAGTGGCAAAAGCGCTTCCCCAATCAACAAGCTGGCGTGTCCTTCTACTGCAACTACTCCTTGCTTCCGCTTATTATAGACGGCGACGTGTATGATGTTTGTTTAATCGACCTCCAGGAGTTCATTAAGGTTGCCGTTTTTCCAAAACAGGATGGCAACCATTTCAAGTTTGCCAGTCATCTCCTAGCCACTCTGAAAGAGTGTTTGGACGACCTTAAATCCCCAGACCAACTATTATTCAGCATGACCAGCTATGACCTCGAAGTGAAATGTACCCGCTGCTTTGGTAAAGAAGAAAGAAAGTGTTCTCGTCATCATGAGATCCATTGCCATTCAGACCGTTGTGGACACCGCCACTTCTGGAAGCTTAGTGACCTTCAGAGACTCTACAACGATAAATCCCCTGCAGTTTGCCGGTCGGACAAACGCTCGTCCAAGGTGTTTGACATAAAGAGTGTAAAAATTTGGCTCAATACTGGTAAGTGGCTAATGCTAAAGGCATTTTTACTTTGCCAGTTTTGAAATCGTTAGTTGATAATCGTCATTGCTGTGGTTAGGACCAAGCCTGGGTTAGGACTATCGAGGGATTAGTGAGCTTAAGCAAGCAACGTTTCTGTCAACACGGACGGACGTCATCTGAAAATTGCTATCACTAATATTGGAGGCGTTTTGCATCATAGCGCTCATGTAAGGAAGCAAAAAACTTTAAAAACCTTATGTTTTGTCATATGTGTTGAAGATTACCACAAACAGACAAACTGATACAAACACAGTTTTTAATCCAGTCCCACCTCAGCAATCTGACGTCCATGTTGACAAAAACGTCGTTTGCTTAAGCTCCCTAATATAATACGGGTAATACAGATTTAGTAAGACAAACGTTTTGTCTTGTCGCCTGTCGGACCCAATGTTGTCAAAGAGAGCCGCTCGCAGCCTACACAACATCAGAATGGGTAAAGTTGTGGTTGACAATTATAATAGGCAGGTAAGTAAGAATTAAAGTACAGGTAAACAAATTAAATTATGGTAAAGTATCTCCTGATAAGCTTATTTATTTTGTAGTAGAGAGTGAGATACTGAAAAATACACAGTGAGATATTTTCCATATCTTCACTAGTGAAGATATCGATCACGCGACTTTTAGTATTTATGCAATTTTTTACTTGGGACTATATACTTGAAGATATGACTTTTATCTTCTCGTGTTAAAAACAATATTTTACTCGCTCGCTGCGCTCGTTCGTAAAATATTGTTTTCATCACTCTAAGAGTTCACGGAAAAAGGATATTTTGAGATGTCTTCACTAGTGAAGATGTCGATGCAGACAGCACTGACTAGAATGAGTACTGATTTGTTTTCTGTAACTGTGTTGTTTTATTAACTGCTACATGGTTTTATATTTTCGTGGTGAAAGTAATATTTTATACGCTTATTACCTATATGTTTAATTGTTTCAACCGTTTTTTCAAGTGCCTGATGCAGCTATGGTAGAAGACAGCTCGAACTATAGAAGGCCAAATGAAATCTCAAGTGAAGCTTCAAGCTCAGGTAATTGTTTGGTTACGGTCACTCGGTCAGACTTTGACTATACATTAGTTTGCAATTTACATTTCCGATTTTAGAAGACCATATATTTCTGTGCAGATTTTGTAGGTACCGTGTGTGTTTTCAACAGAATTATTTGCAACATTTTTCTTGAATATAATTCATAAAAGCTGGTAGTAGCTAAGCTTTAGTTTTAAACGTGGAAAATAAATGTTCTTTTGTAGGGGACTTTAAGTTGTTGCGTTATTTCTATGGCTCTTTAAAGAGGTATCAAGGGAATCGATGAGTTGGCGTGTTCTTGATTACAGTCCATAGGACGTTTTAGTCATAAGCGTTTGTATCTATGTTTTTAAAGGTGCTCTACAGTCCGATCTGCGCATGTGCTTAAAGGAGCCCACTTTTTATGATACAAACAGTTTAACTATGTTTTGGGTTCTTGAAAAGCCTGATTGTTGTTTCTTGATTATTTTTTATTATACTCTAGAAGCTTGAAAATATAAATAATTGTCGAATAAAGCTCAATATTTTGGACACAAAAATGTAAACAAAGGCTTTGTTTACATAGGGACTGTAGAGCACCTTTAATCATGTTTTTGTTGTGATACGTGCTTTTAAATTACTCGCAGGTTCTCATTCGACAGGAGACTCTTATTCCAAAGGATCTATGAACGGTATGAATCAGTTAATATAATAATCATCACTATTATTACCTGACCAACCAAGCTTGACCACCAAACTTGACCAACACATTGATACTGAGCTGCTCTCCAGTTGGTTGTATTCGCTGTGATTCGATCGACCAATACTTGTTGTTGTATAAACAAAGTACTGGCTTCAATAGCGTCATTTGCATTTGATAATTTGGATATTACTTTTATAATTAATATCTTTATTTTTTGAAGTAGACATGCATGGGTTTTTGTTTGGTGGCCCAACCGTGAACATACCAAAAAATTGGCGGCCCATCGAAAGTGCCCAAAGATTTTTCATGGTCCATCCCAAATCACTCCAGCCCACCCTAGCAGTTACTTTATGACCGGTCCCTAAACTATTTATAAAACATGCAGTACGTTTGATCCTTGATAACTTTGGTATCGTTGGTTTTCTCTTTTTCGGCCGTATACCAGTGGATTTGTCTCACTTCTCTCTTCATTTTGATAGTATTTTGAGCCCAAAAGCCCCAAAGTATTTTATTTTGAACGTTTTAAAACGCACTTTAATCCTAGCGGGCGGAAAGGCCGGAAGTTTTATTTGTAGGCCGCATTAGTACTGTGTCTGATTGTATAACATCCTGAACTGGGGTCATTATATTAACAGAAACTTTAAAACTGAGCCACCTACCTGCAATACAAACCTAGCCAATTTGAGAGCGGCAGCACTCTCCCCTTGACAAGCAAAATCGACTGGTATGATACATTATAACATTAAACTAATAAAGTAGGGTGCATAATTGCAATTGCGGCACAATGCAAGTCAGTGGGATAATAACAATATCATAACATGGTATTTACCTATAGACAGAGCACTGTTATATGTTGATATAGCTCAAAACAGAGTGAACAAAACTGTAACTGAAAAGTTTAATCTTCAAGCCTTTCGCGCTCGTATTCGACTTTTCCGCTTAGCTTGGGACAACCTTAAATCTTAATTGGAATAGTTGTGTACTGCATGTATGTATTATACACGGTAATGTGCGTATTTGTATAGGACTATAGCCCCAGCGAGTTAACGCTCTACAGAGGGTCTTGTTGTGTAAATGTGATTTGGCTCTTTCACATTCTACACGAACCTTTGTAGAACTGGAAATAATTATTTTTTAGTGCCAATGTGAATAAAGTTCGTTTAGTTTAGGTTTCCTCCTGTAGTAACACTGGATCAATAAGAGATGATCCTTACTGGACCTCTAGGAAGAACAATTTAGAACTAATAGAGCTATCCAGTATAAATAAAGTTAGT
>CACRXK020001343.1:42476-55900 GCA_902702795.2 Paramuricea clavata | reverse complement strand
TATCAATGATGCTTTAAAATTTACGCCATATTTAAGCTGAGCAATATAAGCAAAACTTACTGAACTTCACTACATAATTTTCTCTTTGGCGTAGTCTAAAATCTTTTCAATTTAGCATTATTTTACAGATAAAGCACTAAACATACTTTTTAAGTTTGTTGCCGATTGAGAAACGTTTCGAAAAATAAAAATTGAGTCATAACCTCAAGTGGTATATTATACGCATTAGTTTTGGGCGCGTGTTATACTTAACTTGATAAATTTACAGAATAAAGTTAATAAATTTACTGCAGTAATAAATTTATGTGGTGTTTCTACAAACAATAGTATTATATGTTTTATTGTTCTGCCTTTAAACCTGCAAAGAACTGTCAGAACTCACTGACACATTCCAACAGTCTGCATTTACAATCTAAATCATTCTGACCATTTTTAACTTTAGTTTGAATAGCTTTGACTGAATAAGTGCCTTAAATATTAGCCAGCTTCGCAGAAGAAATGTTGGCTATCAGCGAAGCTCGGAACCAATGTTTGAAGTCTGAAGTCTGAAGTCTGAAGTCCCTTCACGGCTTCCGTAAATTAGGCCGTTGGATGAGGGTCGAAAATGTTCAATTCCGTAGCACCCCTCGTGTAATTACATAATTTTGACATGAGTCGATAGATTAGAACTTACTTAGTTAGAATCCGCTTCTCCTCAAGCGAAATAGTTGCACAAACTGAAGTACAACCTCTCCAAAGTTCAGGCTTCTAGGCCGTGGGCCGTTGGCCAAAATTATTTCACTTCGTGGCAACCCTTGGGGAATAGATTTTCTGCGATTCAATGCGTAGTACCATGGATACTCGACTACCACAAAAAACTTGCCAAACACCGAGAAAATGGGTGATCAGTGATTATCCTCTATTAAATTGTATTACAGCAAAAAAATGTGAAATTTTGTATTCAATTACAACAAAAATGACTTGCATCATCAGAAAGCTTACAAACGACCGCAAATAAGACATTTAAACACTTTTTTTGTTTCGTTCCCCGCAGGAACGAAACGGTACTGTATTTGGTTTCGAGCAATATCACAGGAAAGTGACGTCAGAGATGAAAGTTATCCAATCCTTTGCCAGTATTCTTGCTGAAACGTCAATTACATTTAGAATCGTCCAATGAGATGACCGCTCCTAGCATAAGAAGTTTTTTTGAGGCGTGGCGTATAATCGGAAGTCTTAGTTAATTATATGTCAACCTATGAGATTTGAAATAGGGCCTGACACGAAACCTGTGTAGACCGTCCACATGTTATTTTTAGACACAGCATGACAGCATGCAATATGATTGACAATTAAGTGTTGTAGATTTCGCTACACAAAAAATATTGTCATGAACATGTCCGCAGAGTGTGCATTTTGCTTTTTAACTAAACTTAAAAATTCAAGGTACTTTTATATAATTAAGAGTCAGTTTCTCTATTTAACCGAACAGCAAACAAAGATTCAATTAGTCAGTTCTGTGTACAGCTTGACTGCCAAGCTTTCTCAAGGTCTCAACTTGCTGGACGCTGATATACCAGGGATATACTCTAACGGGCTAACGTTCTAACAACAGCAACAATAAAATTCTCAATCGTACCACGAAGAAGACGATGACGATGTAGCTCAGAAAACAACGCCGGTAGGACCTGATATTAAAAATAAGACTTTTACTGGCGAAGCCAGTTGGCAGAACATCTTGGCTGTCAAAAACAAGCTTTCGAATACTTGACTAGTTTGGCTGTTCTTTCAGCGTCGTGTGTCTAAAATTTGTCAAAGATTTTGATAAAGACCTTTCAAAATACTATTTGTTTGATTTATTTTCTGCCATAAAACATATTAAAAGAAAAGAAATTCGAAGAAATCGATAATGGATTTGTTACGTGCGTTTGACCTTTACATTATTATTGTCCCCTAGCCTGCGAGCAGGCTCTCTGGGTAATTGTCCCCTTGAGCCCTTGACCGAGCTATTTTTAAAACTGTTGTTTATGTGAACTTGCAACCAATCAAAATCTTAGGGCCTGAACTTCAGGTTAAATCTACAGGCACGATGATTTATATTTGAAGTATTCAAGCGCCAACAGCGGTATATATTTATTATATAGTTTTCTTTGTTTTTCTTCATTTTAAATACTACTACTGTATTTCTGGACCGCTCGGCCCCTCCAGGTAATGAAAATTTATACTAATACGTGCAAAAAATTACCAGAACCCGCCCGCCTCACAAAATGAACCAATTTCATTGCTCGGCATATACAAGTGATCTATGGTCACAACCGCTATAAATTACAGACGTCTGGTATTTCCATAATTATATTGGAACGAAACATTATTTCTTTTTTAAAGAAATATTTTCTTGTTGATCCTTCAAATAGTCTTGGAGTTACTGCTATTACCAAAATGCCGCAATAAGGACTGGATACTAGGTCAAAAACGCGTTTTTGACAGCGTGTAACTCGAAGACAATTTGAGATATAAAAAAACTGTTTAAATGTCTTATATTCAGTTTTTTGTAAGCTTTCCGATGATGCTAGTAATTGTAATTGAATACAAAATTTCACATTTTTTTGCTGTAATACAATTTAATAGAGGATAATCACTGATCACCCATTTCCTCGGTGTTTGGCAAGTTTTTTGCTTGTGAACTTTTTGTGGTAATTGAGCATCTATGGTACTGTACATTGAACCACAGAAAATCTATTCCCCAGGGGGTTGCCACGAAATTGCTTTTCCAAGCACTTTTTCGCACAACGGCCTACGGCCTATTCCTCGTATTTCGAAATCCATGAACCGCCATTGTTGTGTTGCAAATACGCATGCGCTTGATTTAATGCGCACGCGCAGATAAGAAAAAACTGATCTCAATTGAGGACTGGACAAACCTGGACAAGAAAAAAAATTATGAAATGTGCGAAAACAGGGCTGAAGTAAGCAAGATGACATCGGAGTGTTTTAAAAATATATAATTAATATTTTTATGTTCTGTGCATTTTAATGGAGTTTACCAAACATTCTGAGCAATTTACCGTGTCGAGCCCTCGCCAGGAACACTTCCAAGCCAACATTACAGTAACTTATTTAAAATATCAATTAAAATATGATGTTATTCTATACTACAGCAATTGCATAATGTTTGCAAGCAAATCTGTTTTTCAAGCTTTAAATATTATCGCAATCCTAAACATTCAGGGCCGTACACAGCGGGGCAACTGCCCCCCTCCCCCCCCCCTCCCCTTAGAGAAAACTATATTTACAATTTTTAGAATGTCATTATTAATTATTCATCGGATATTTGCGACTTTTTTCGGCATATAGGCCTTACTGCCCCCCTGCGTACGTACGGTCCTGTAAACATTCTAGAACAAGGATACCGTAATTTATCAATGTTTTAGGGGGGGGGCAGGAAGTGGGGGGGGGGGTATTTTTAAAATATACATAGAATTTGTTTGCACGTTTTATTCTCTTTAAATATGCAACATCGAGAACTGTGATTTTCACTAGTAAAATATCATAATTATCTTTCAAATACAATACTTTCACGCTTCACGATTTTATACATTATTGCCTACAGGGGAGGGCCGGAGGTGGGAAGGTGGTGTTAAAGTAACAAATAGATTACTATATACCATAAACTGAGTATTACTCGGTGTTCACAATCTTATTTATATCTTCTAAATCTTTTCCCGTCAATTAATTTTATTAGTCCAGGTTAGTTGTTTATTATTTTCTTTGCGTCTAATCAATTATTAAGAAAGAACGCAGGTTAACTAATTCTTTGCTTTAAGGGCCAACCTACCAATTCAAATTTAAGGGCCAACCTACAAATTTAAATTACGCTCAGCAAGACTCACCCCTTACTAGCAAGTGCTCTAAACAGAAGTATAGGGCACTTGCTGAAGGGTGGATAGATGACAAATAGTGCTTACGCAAAAAAGCCCAACAGATTTCTGAATAGGTTACAAGTATTTTGTATAGGTACAATAGAGATGAATTTCTGTATAGAAAACAATAGAGAGGACTTTCTGTATACCAGACTGCGGAGTGTGGCCTTTTTCGCCGTGATCTCGGGTGTGCAAATGAAAAATATCAAGTGTGCAAGTGTGCAGACTGAAATGAAGTGTGCATATGTATAAAAATGTTTATTTTCTTTGTTTTTAATAAAATTTGTTCAATATAAACAAGCCATCTAACGATTATAAAAAATGTTAAAATGTCGCACGCGTGGCCCGCAAGTTTGCGTGGAGTGGAACGAATTAAGTTATTAACCATTTTCTCATTAATCATGGCGATTTTGAAATATGATATTTCTTGTTCATAAATTGCAAAACTCAATTGAATTTAATTACTATATTAAACAAATACGGTCATACAGAAAGGAAACATTGTGCCCTCTTGGGGCCTGGAACTAGGAAAAATTACAACCGATCGTTGTTTAAATAATTGAGTTTATTTTACTCCAAGCAGGGACGTAGCGACCGGGAGGAGTGTGTGTGGTGGTGGGGGTTGTAAATCCCCACAACTGTGAAACTCAGGTAAAATTCAAGTTTAAATTTTGACATTTTCACGTAAAATTTGCTTAATAAAGTCGTACGTTATTTTTGTGAAATGATAACCATTTTTGTAGAATACAGTCAATTTAGATCCAATTAGTTTGCGAATTTGCTTTAGAAAACCCCCAGAAAGTCCTAGAGCTTCAAAAATGTAAAACATTTCTGGGGGAAGACCTCCCTTTTCTTCGGAAGCTTAGTATGACAGTGGAAATCAATCAGGTGCAAATCTATTATATCATTACACTTCAGGTAAAATTTTAATATTGAAGTTCAAATTTCAGGTAAAATCCTCCGAACCCCCCTTCAGATGCTTCGCTATGTTCCTGAGTGTACATGGGAGTTGAACGAAAAATTTCTCGGTTGTGAGGATAAAAATCTGATTTTAAAAAACGTATGCCGGGACGCCATTTTGCCAAAATTGAGGCGTCAGAGCGCTAGGTGGTTGCGTTTGTACCACCGCTGTTGAACGTTCGCGGGCCTTTGATCAAATCAAAGGTGTACAATCGTCAAATGAAAGGTGTACAATTGTCAAATCAAAGGTGCGCGATCGTCAAATAAAACGCTGGCCTTTCATCAAATCAAAGGTGTACGATCATCAAATCAAAGGCGCAAACGTGTACCTAATCAAATAAAAGGCTATCATTATCATACTAAATGTACACTGTAATCATATTAAACGTGCAGAGTCATCGTATTAAATGTGCACATGATCATCTAATAGACAAATTTGTCCAATCTACCGCGCCGTAGAATGCTGCCATGCATAGCAATATTTAAATTAAATTTAAAAGAAATAATTATCTTTTTAGTTTTGTACAAAAAGGAAAAATAGTGACTCATATAATTTGTAACAACGTTGTTGACTCACATAAGTCCATTAAACTTCATCGACGCGCTCCTGTCGCTACAAGGCAGTAAAATAGTACTTGACCTTTTGCAACCTGAAAAGGGAGTACCAAAGAATCCAATCGCTCTTTAACAATATGTAACGTTAGTCCAGACCTGTGCTCTTGTTTCAGATACAGTTCTATTTCATCTAACAACACTTCCAGGCGTTTCTGCTCTATTTATAACATTCCCTGACATGACCGCCAATTCTTTACGCAATTTTTTTAAATCAAGTGTATCTTTACTTAAGAAACTTTACTAAATAGAATTTAGTAAATTAATTAGCTCATAAATTTGAGTAATATTGCTCAAAACTTTGAGTCACTGTGGCTTGCATTATTTTACTCAAATGTTTGAGTCAAACTACTTGAGGATTTTTGCAGTACGCGTAAACAAGCCAATAAACGTCTATCTTTATTATCAATATTGGCACAATTACATTAAAATAATTTATCACTCTTTCTCTTATACTATCAATTTTTTGACGCTTTCATAATTATTATTTTTGACGCTTTCATAATTCTATTTCATAATTTGTTCTACTTAATCTTAATCATTGCATGGTATAATTAATCTCTCTTCAATTTTTCAGTTCAATAAAGCAAATATCACGAATGAGTTAAGTTTTATTTTGCGGGAGATGGAAAGAACCTCTGTGTACTTGCTTGAATCACACTGTCTCCAGTGATATCGACATATTTCTTTTTCAAAACCTCCTCGTACGCCTTGCTCGTGATATAATGAAGATGTGGTTTTTCGTCTTCTATTGCTTTAAGGATACACTTTGCAATATCATCTCCAGTCTGGCCACGTTCAACTCGGTTTTTTTGAAACGCTTGAATCACCTTATTGATCAGACCTTTGGTTACATCGTCACCGTTTTCTAAGCCGTCTATTCCCTTTGACATCACTGAACTACCGAACTCCGTTGCCACTGGTCCAGGCTCGATCAATGAAACACTGAAACAAATATATTGTATATTTAAAATTATATACATGTACTGTATATACACGATTGTCCCACAAATATGTTACGTGTCGTGTTCCAGTTGGTCGCCTAGCCCGCTTTCATGCATTGCTTCCCACCTCGTGTTTTTTTTTGCTATTCACCTCTCAAAATTTGATGTCCACTGCCCGAAAATTAATGTCCACCTCTCAAAATTTGATGTAAAGCTCTCAAATCACGTCGGGGGCAAAGGTCAATTTGCTGACCTCAGCTTCAAAATGGCGACTTGAATACAATTTTAATGAGGATTCATATGAAACACCTTAATTAAAGAGAAAAATGTTTTTCATCGAAACAGTTAATGTGAGATAGCTTTTTACGTTTTAGCGTTTAATACCGATGTTTGCATTTTAAAATTTCCACAAGTTAGACTTTTTATGGGACAAGCTGTTATTTTATGGGACAAAACCTCGCTTCACTCTGTAGGCAAAAACCATTGGATATTGATTTCCCATCGGATATCAATTGTGGTTCACCTCCAAATATTTACATACTGATATTTCTAATTGGTTGAAAACATTGAGGGAACAGCTGCGAAACGTAGTTCATCAAATATCGCGGACGCATGGCTCACCATTCGTGGGTGGTCATCCTCACTGATCTCAAAATATGTAGCGGACTGTCGTAGTGTCGTGAATAGTGAACACTGATTGGTCAAATTTGAAATTTGCATTATAACGACTACATGACGAAACAGTAGTTGTAAATAAAAACGGTATAAACTTTGAAATTTGCAAGAATTTATCAAGATGATACTTATTTCAATATATTAAAACATTTGACATGCAAATCGAAGCATGTAAACTTAAAACTTTATTTGCCAATATTTGGCGCTCTGAGCCTCGGAATAAATTGTGGTTCCACTTTCGCAATAAATAGTACTTCATGTAGGCTATCATGTAATGTGATCTCGTTGAAAATTATTTCAGCCATTTTTCTGAATTTTTGTCGTAACGTTGTATTTTTTATTTCTTATTTTTAACAGAATAAGAACAGGAATTTTCAATTTGCTCCTTGGAAAAGGAACACGTTCCTTGCTTTTGTAATTAATTACGTTTTTCGTTACATTTCTAAAAATAGGCACGCTAGGCGTACATGTATCTGCGCAAAATGTTGACCGTAATGCAGTCGCCTTTTTTTCTGGAGGATGACTATCTTTCCTTAGTGCACTGGCTAGGAACATGGCGGCAGTTGCGCCAACATCAAAGGTTCGGACAAGGAGTCGGATTTTGATCTGTATATGTACTCTGTGGCATCATGTTCGATTCCTCTGCCTGCCTCTCCTCCCTACACCTTTTAAAAAATTAGTTTGTAAGACAGAGCTCATAAAAAAGGATAAATTGAACAAAAATAATGAATTTGAACTGATGAAAGAGGTACCCCCAGCTAAATCTTGAAAAGAAGTACCCCTCCTAAAAGCATGCTACCTGTAGTAGTTAACTGACAGTTAATAATTGCAGAGTATCATTAATCATATACGCAATGACTAAGTTATGGGTAAATTTCATCAGTGGTAAATTTACAACTGACAATCAATACAATTTCCATTAGTTGCAATAATTATGTCTGGCAAATGTGATGGACTATTGCTATTTTGGCAAATATTGTTTGAATAAAAAATTAAGCTGGTTGCCAAATGATAAATATACTTAACTATCTAAGGGATAGCAATTTATACATTATCTAGGATATAAACTTTTATAATTAAATTATTTATTTTATGCATGTGAATGTGTTTATGCGAAAGTAGGCCGTCCATTGCGGATTTCGAACTAGCGTTTCAGCGCTTTAATTTCCGGTAATTGTTTTTCCGTTGAAACATACACGTTACTAAGGGCTAAGGTCAATGTCAATGTCAATGTTACTAAGTGAAGTCTAGTGGTCTTTGTTCGTTGTTTACTTGTTTTCTTGTCCGTTGTTTATCATTTGTAAATGTAACTGTTATATTCGTGTTTATCTCGTCATTGGCAACATTTTGATATATAATTTATGAAGCTTTGTGAATCATTTCATGTTTTTCTTGATATTTTGGAAATTGTAGTGTATAAAAGGCATCAAAATTATTTACTGGCCAGCTGGCCTTTCATACGCTACAATTTCCGAAATATCAATAAAAACATGAAATGATCCACAAAGCTTTGTAAATTATATATCAAAATGTTGCCAATGACGAGATAAACACGAATATAACAGTTACATGTACAAATGATAAACAACGGACAAGAAAACAACGGGCAAAGACCACTAGACTTCACTTAGTTTACACATGTCTATGACGCTACGGCTATTGCACTCCGATAAAAATTTACTACGTTTCTGGTATTGAGACTAGATTGTGTTTACACTATATTCTACAACAGAGTGGTTTGCCGTAGCGTATTAACTACGGATCACTACATTTGCCACTCTGGATGCAAATCACTACGCTATGGTAAATTTGCCGTATAGCGTCATAGTATAAACGCGGCCTTGGCTTAGTATCACATGCGAAATTTATCTTTGTATTTCCACGTTTTACTTCAAATAACAGTATTTCTTCGACTACAACGAATATGTGGCCGATTACCACAGTATGTTTTAAATGTTTCTGATACTAGTGTATTAAAAGTCGTTGTGTGATTGTGTGAACATGTCCAGTGTTGTTTAATATAGACATTGGCACCATTGCACCCGAATGATAAGACTTGGCATCACCAAAGTCTAGATGTTTTGCTATAATTTTTAATATTTTTGATATTTGCCATGTCCATGATCGATACCGTGGATTTCGAACTAGCGTTTCAGCCCTTTAATTTACGTATATTCACTCCATCAAAGGCGGCCATTTTGAATTTATTGAATATGATCAATATATCCATCCAGTTACATTTTTTTACGGTTTTGCAAAATATAGAGATCAAAATGACACACGTGATGCTGATCGCTGTCGCTCATTGGCTCCGGGCTAACGCACGGTCTGCACGATGGCAATGTATCTGCGCTAGCGCAGATACAAAAACGTAATTAATTACAGGTTAAAATTACTTCAAATGTAACGAGCACACAGTAACGCGTTACAATTGTAACGAGTATTTACAGTCTGAAAATATGCGAGAATTTGAAATCAGTTTATTTCAAACTCAATGTTTACCAATAATTCGATAAAAGGGCAGTTGAGTTTTAAGAACATTTTAAAATGTTTTGCGAAGCGTTTATGGTTGAATTTTACATTAAATTGAAGCCTATATTACGTATAATAACATACCTAGCGTATATATGTTTGGGAAATTGATCATTTTGTAATTAAAAGTGATATTTTTGGGGGATTTTTCAATTTTAAAACTATTCTTAAAAGTATCATGTTACGGCTGTTCCCATGATAACTACTTTCAATGCTTTGTTTTCAGAAAACATAATGGTTTTGTCAGTAAGGCGAGGGGTTCTGCATGCATGTATTTTCTAGTTATACCAGGGTATGTGAAAACATAGGGAAGTTTAAAGTTGTCCTCCATTTTATTTGTGATGGACGGTTTTCGACGTTATGCGCATGCGTGAGTACAAGCTCTGACTAAATATTAATTGTTTTTCATTTTGAAAGGACGTATTTTGCTGTTTTACAGCATTTGTTTTGTTTTAAATTTCGTAAAAAAATTTACAAAAGCACAAAACGTTTTTTCGATTTTAACTGGAAACAAGCCTGCAGTTTCATGAATTTATGGCTGTTCAATATTGAACAAAGTTTGTAATAATTGTTTTGATGTTGATGTTTTTAATAATTTAATCGTTGGTGTGCCGGTTTGGGTAAGTGTAAACATTTCAGTAGTAAAATTCCATTCCGTGCTTGCTTTGTGTTGTCGATTTTATTAATATCTAATATTTTAAGCCATTCTTAACTCGATAATTCACAATAAATAATGTGTTTTAATGCAAGCTGGTATACATGAAATTGCAGCCAATGTTATTGTTCATTAAGCTAACGCATCAGTTGTGTTTTTACGTTTGTTTATAATGGTCTTAATACGAAGTTTTTATACTTCATCTAGCTGTTAAAGGCGAGGGATGAAAATATATCAACTGTCACATGTTCGTTCTGAACAACCTGAACTCCATGCTAGAAAGGATGGTTTATACACGTATTAAATGCGACAAATATAAATAATTACGCGAAGGCATCAAGTTAGTTTGAAACTCTTGCAAAAACGAAAGAGTAAGGCTACATTTTCTCTGGCGTCGAAGAATATATTGAATGGTGCGCTTGTTTAAGCGGCCAACGTGCTATTTTGCGCATGCTCTATGGTACCGCACGTATACTGCAAGCAGTGCGAACCATCTAAAATCTCTTCATTCTAGCATTATTTTACAGATAAAGCACTAAACATACTTTTGAAGTTTGTTTGCCGATTGAGAAACGTATCGAAAAATAAAAATGTTGAATGTAGTCATAACCGCAAGTGGTACATAAATGATAATTATACTCATTAGTATTGAGCGCGTGTTACGTAACATACATACTCACTTGATGTTAAACTGCGCAAGTTCCGTAGCGAGAGATTCGCTTAAACCATAAACTGCAAACTTCGATGAGCAGTACACCGCATTCAGTGGAACTCCAACGAGGCCACCGACAGAACTGACGGTAATAATATGACCACTCTTTTTCGTCTTCATTGAAGGTAACACTGCACGAATTGCATGAATGACGCCATACACATTTGTTTCATAAACGTTCTTTATGGTATCAACCTGGTGATACTCCAAAGCACCCGTGCAACCAACTCCAGCATTGTTGACTACAAGTACAAAGTAAAATTTAATCTAGATAATTATTCAGTTTATTTAGAACTTCTGCATCTCAATGATAAACAGCACAACAAAATAATTGGTTATTGACATATTAACTAGAGATGTTACCCTCAAAAAGTACTCTCTCTAAATTACGTTCATCTTTTAACAAACGTTTTTAGTTTCACAAACATCTAACAATTAGTCACCAAAGGCGAGGTGATTATCGAGGAATATTCACCGAGACGAAGTCGAGGTTGTCCGAAAGTCGATTAGCTTAACGTATCCTATAGGTTAACCTAAAATTCAAAGTAAATTTCCTAACTGTGTCTAGATCAGTAAGTTTCTTCCCAGCTGAGATTTTGAAATAAACAGATGTGCAGAAATACATGTAAACTAAAACAACAGGTTAAATTCTAACCGAGGGTTAGCGCAAATCCAGCTTTGAACAACCTGACCCAGTGCTCTCCCTTTGAAAACAGGGGCGGATCTGGCCTGATTTGTTAGAGGAGGTTGACGTTCTCCAGAGGGGGAGGGCGGGAAGTCATAAATGGCCATGGGGGATGAGGTTGGGGTGCATTACTACGGGGACACAGGGGCATTGTCTCCCAGAACACATTTAACACATTTTCCGTGCATCTACAGTTTACTGTGGATGTGGGTGGGCGCAGTTTGCATTTTCTCGATCTTTGATTTCCATAGTTAATAATCGTATGGAAACTACAGTTTATAGTAAGCCCACCGATGCACACTTGTATCTCAATGCCAACTCGTCGCACCCAAAATCTCAAATTTTGGGTCTTGCTAAAGGAGTGGCATTGAGATTGCGTGGCATATGTTCTAGGGACGCTGATTTTTGGGAGAAATTAAGGTAGGATTTATATGAAATATCTTACGGATTGCGGCCATGACAGTGCACATGTCAATGGAGCCTTTGAGGTGGTTGGTGCTATGACTCGTGAGCAAGCACGTACCAGTTGATAATTCCTGTGTTTTTGTTACCAAATTTAATCCCAGTGCTCCTTCCTGATATTCGAAAAAATTTTCGTAAACATCGCTCTGTTTTAGATAGTGATGAACAGGCTAAAAAAAATCTACCGGAGAGTGCCATTCTTGTTTCATATAAGCATAATTATTAGCACCATCTAACCCATATAAGACTAATAAACTGGAAGGTGAAGGCCGCTACAAATGTGATGCCAAGCGCTGTGATAGTTGTAAGAACATTTTGACTTTTGGCAATTCCTTTCGTGCAGCTGTCACTGGAAGGATATTTCTTATTTTAAAATCTTTGACGTGCACTTCTAGTAAATAAATGCAGTGTATCTTGCTGAGTGTGTGCTTTGTGGTCGGCAAGGTGTTGGCTCCACTGCCAATTTTAAGTACAGACTAGCTAACTACAAATCACACATTAAGCATAAACGCTGGACATGCAGTATAACTAATCATTTTAGAGTTATCATAGAGTTCCAGTATCCCGTTTGAAAATCTAGTATGATCCCACTTCTGGGTTTTGGTTTTCATACATTTTAACATTGTTGACAGTGGCATAGCCAGACGTTCATTTTCTTGGGAAGCGAATGTCGAAGGTGTGAAACCGTCCATTTTGAAATCTAGAGTCCCTGAAATGCGATTTTACGCGTTTTGGGGGTGAAATCTTGCAGAATTCCGAAGATTACATTACAGTACATATTCGAAGACATAAATTTTCCTAAGCATTTCTACTCGGAGTTATAAAAATTGGAAAAGTCACCTTGAAAAACAGGGGGAGGAGTCAGTGTCACCTTATTTCCCCTCTGTGATGCTGGGGGGAGAAAATCCCAAATGTGATGTTGATCAGAAATGTTGCATTTAAATCATTCTACATGTAGGTTCTATGAGACACCATTACATTTCCGCATTCTCAAAATTGCGTTACTTTTTTATACGATACAGAATAAGTCTGAGTAGAATATTCATGCTATGATAATGCATACATATAAATCTAAACTAAATCTATTCTTCTTGGAACCATGCCTACAACTGCTTAAATAACGAGATTTTACAAACCATGTTCCTCCGGTACATCATCGTTTTTCTCAGTCGAGACGTACTTATTATAATCAGTTTCAGTTTCGGGCATGTAACGTGTACCACCCCCCCCCCCCCCCCCCCCAATTTCTCTACTGATTTAGCGTTTTTCAGAGAATGGTTTTTGTGGC
>CACRXK020001343.1:30533-42456 GCA_902702795.2 Paramuricea clavata | reverse complement strand
CCCCCCCCCCCCCCCGTTGGCTACACCAGTGATTGCTGAACAATCAAAATAAGTACACAGTACATATCTCTCATTGTTATAAATTACAATTATAACAATTATTGTACAGTCAACATATAGACACCAATGATGTTTGTGGTGTTATTCCACACTGGGCAGGCTGAAAAGTTTGCCTGACCAGGGTGGAAATCAAACCTGTGACCTTTGGGATACTAATGCTCTGCCAACTGAGCTATGAGGTCAAGTTGGTTCGACTTGGTGATATTTCGGAACTCGGTCTTAGTGGCTTCAATATTAATGTTTTCTTAGATATGACATTTTTTGTGTGTGTGTGTGTGTTCACAGTTAATATCCCCTTCTATTAACTGTGGTGTGTTTAAACTGTTTATGTTATGTACTCAGGTGAATATATGATGTTTGTGGTGTTACTCTGAGGGTGCATTAACACCGGGCAAGCTGAAAAGTTCGCTGACCATGGTGGAAATCTACCCCGTCTGGCAACCTTAATGGGATACATACTAATGCTCTGCCAACTGAGTTATGACTGCAGTGCTGGAAAATGTCCGGCAGTGCCAGCAGCACCGCTGCCAGGAAATGTTTATTAATTTAACAAAAGTTCCCAGAAAATTTTCTTACACCTTGCAGGAAATCTTGTCATCTCATATACTGGAAATTTAGGCATATAATTTAAACTTATAAATTTTTACTAATTAAGGCAATTTGCAAGTCAAGCTTGTCTTGTGCCGCAATATTATTGAAGTTTATAATGATATCACATTGTGCAGCACCATACTCTCTCTCTCTGAAATCTATAGCTATCATGAAGTTTTATATTTGACTTATACAAAGGAAATTTCTATTTTTGAATTTTGCTGCCAGGAAGAAAAATATATTTTCTGCACCTGGCTATGAGGTTAAGTTGGTTCAAGTTGGTGATATTTTGGAACTGAGTCTTATGTAGTTCCTTTGATATCAATGTTCTCTATGATATGACATTTTGTGTGTGTGTGCTAGTGTTACTGTATGTACTCAGGTGAACATGATGTATGTGATGTTAAGTACTGTACTCTGAGTGTTACAATAAAAGGCTGGTTATTTTCAAGAAAGCAAACTAATCGTATTCAAAGCTATTGGGAGACAACTGGAGACTTTTAGCATTATCCTAATTATTGACATTTTATAGTATCCAGTTGGGATACAAGTCATTCACAGTTTGGTATCCAAAAACAAATTTTAAATAGTATCGTGTGCATATCGGGATACTGCAAATTTCAGACCCGGGCCTGTAAAAGAACATGTCATGTAAATATTTTGACACAGGTTTCGGTCCCCAGAAGTGAATTTTTGAAATAATGTTATCATATCTGACCTCTGGCTTACACTTTACATGGAGTGCCTCCTGGGGTGTAATAGAAACTTCTAAGGGCCTGTTTATATGATCCCACCTAGATGGGAAATTTTCATCCCACCTAGACAGGATACTCGCCAAGTGTTTATATGGACAAAATACATCCCCAGGATGAAGTCATTTAAGTGCTTGACGTCATATTTTTGTGGCAATAAAGTCGTTTATGCATGCTCAAAAAGGGAAAAGGGATTTATATCCAAATTTTTTGTTCCGGCTAGGCGGGATGAAGTGTTAAAATGGGGAATTTTTCATCTCGCTTAGGTGGGATCCCGGCAGGCTGACATCTGCTGCAGAGATCCAGTCTAGGCAGGATAAGTGGCAAGATCATGCATGCATATATAAACACTCTGTAGAATTGTATTACAAGCGGGATCTTGGTAAGCATCCCGTCCCGCCTGACCGGGATCATATAAACAGGCCCTTAATGGGCTGATTAAACATCAATTAACACAAACTTAAGTGCACACTTGAATAAATTTCAAACAGGATTGCACATAATTTGCACACCTAAACGTTTGTCTTACACTGTTGAATACTGCCATACACCGCAGTCTGGCCTGCAGAACAGGGTGGGGGTATGCAAAATATATATAGAATGGGGTAATGGGCACATATTAAACTACATTAAACTTAATCCAAGTGAGCATATTCATATACATACACGGTTTAAGACCTAACCAGGAAAGGTTGGGAAAAATACAACGTACTCTAAGTCTAGGTCCTCTGGCAGGAATCGAATTATGTAAACAGTATGTACGCCCATGCAGTCGCTCACTTGGAAATATCCACCAAACCCAACATTCTAGTTCAACCAAATGAAGTGCAAAACTATACATCAAATTACTTACTCAAAACATCAACTCTCCCATCAGTATCCAGGACATGTTTTATGGCTGCATTGACGGAGCTTTCAGATTTAACATCCATCTCTAGTACAAACAAACTTTTATCGACACAATCTCCAGCTTTTTCTACCAAACTGCCTTTCTTCGCGAGATTTCTCATGCACGCGTAAACTTTAAATTTCTTGCCATCATCAGTTTTAGCCAGAAGAACCGCGGTATCTAAACCAATTCCACTAGAACATCCAGTAATGATTACAACACGTTGAGCCATTTTTCAACCGTCGATATTTAACGTTTGCTGCGCAAATTTGGAATGTGTTTGGTGTTTGCTAAAGTATTATGGTAGAATTGTGCAATATTTATTAACGCAAGCAGGTGCTAACAAGGGATAACAGCGATGTCCTAATTTATTAGGGATAATAGCAGATGTCCTAATGCATGTGACATGCATTTATAGACGTAATAGACCGGTGATTGCTAGATAGTATACTTCAAAATAAGGTTTCCTTTTTTATAACGTAGAAAAAACTATCCTAACGCAAAACTAAACCCTAACCCCAAACCTAACCCTAACCCCAACCTAACCCTAACTTATTTTAAAATAGATATAAAAACGGAAATCTTATTTTGAAGTATACTATCTAGCAATTGCCGTAATAGACCTGAGGGGGTTCGGCGTCTTTCGCGGCGAAATATTACCCGAAGTGATGATCCGATCTGATGGCGAAATATTACCCGAAGTGATGATCCGATCTAAGTTTCGCCGAATCCCCAAGCCTTAATTAAATGTACTAGGCCTTAAATTCTTAATACGATTGGTCGCGGAGATTGTCCAACTCACTCGTGAAATTGTCCGACGTAGAGAGGAAACGACCGGACATTCTGTCCGACCAAAGCGAACTGCCATTTATTGTTTGTCCGACTGATGAGTGTATTAGTGCCTGACCAAACTGTAGCTTTGTCCGACGTAAATCAAAAGTGTACCCTAGTCTTCCCTAGTCTGGGACTAGAGCAGGTAACGCTCATTAGGTAGGGTTAGTTCAATGGCCCATCGCCCAGAAAATTAGAAAACGTAAACGAGATTGAGGCAGAGGCTAATATGTTGAATGGAGAATCAGAGACGACAGAGTAACGTAATGTATACAACTATTTCAATTAAGGTTCTCCCCAAAAAATTCATTAATTTTTTAGCGATTCCCAGCAAGCTTTCGCGCTCGTATTCGACTTTTCCGCTTTGCTCGGGGACAACCTTAATTGTGAAATAGCTGTATATAAAGTCAGTGAACCGGAAATGTAATCGAGCGCTGGACAGCGAGCGAAATGGTGAAGTGGAAAACGGGCTTCAGTTGTCGAAGTTTTGCTGATGTTATTGGCAAGCAAGTCCAATTTTGGCTTGAAAATAAGTATGAATGACACAAATTATTTAATATCATGCAGTTCACAACTTTTAGTTCAGAATTATTTAATACATTGTGCTGATATCAACTTTTGTCATTCCAACTTATTTCCGAGCCAAACTGATCGGACATCATCATACATATGTCCCGCCCAAACTGAAAGTACTAAAATATATTTTAAGGCCTGATCCCCCGATGGAGGCCAGAAATGATATATTATAGCGAAAGTAAAAAGCCTCCAAGATGAGAATAAAAAACTTGCTATAGCTTCGTGAATACAATGTTTTATTTTTTTATTATTAATGCAAGTATTTCTCACTTTTCTTTTGAATCACATATCATTTTTCAAAATTTTCAAGAAAAAGAGCTTTCTTCGAAGTTTAAAAACTTAATAATTCCGGCATCATTTCTTAGTATGTCCATGCATTGAACTCAATCTATTTTTTGGATAATAAAAAGACATGGAGTTCACTGCATAGAGATTATAAATAACACTAGAGGAGGCATTGTAATCTTAATTCAGTAAAAAAAAGGGAACGCGACTATTGGGGGGCAAATTCAAGTCCCGGATGTGTATTCGTGTTCTCATTGGTGACGAGTTTCAAATCAGCCAATGAGAGCACGATTTTATATCCGGGACTTGAATTTGCCCCCCATTAGCTGCGTTCCCAATTTTTAAACTGGATGCCTCCTCTAGTGTTATTTATAATCTCTATGGTTCACTGGGTATATTTTGTCGGCCATCTTGTTTGCGTGATCGCCGCGCGTGATTTACGTGAATCATATCACTACCCGGATGATATGATTGAAATCACCCACTATACGTCAAAAACGATGAAGTTAAGCCTGGATCACATAAAATCGTTAAGCAGTCGCAGACATGTGCCGAATTTTTATATGAACGATCTGCGACGGATCGGGAAAGTTGAATCAAGTTCAACTTTCCCGATCCGTCGCCGATCCGGTCTCAGACAGTCTGCGCGAATCTGCATTTGTGTTCAAATAAAAATTCGGCACATGTCTGCGACTGCTTAACGATTTTATGTGAACCAGGCTTAAGGTGTGATTCGATAATAAATTTCATGTTCAGGTGGCACAAACAATAAGCTGCAGCGTAATTAGTATGGGTTTTTTTTGTTGTTGGGGGTGCGTAGTAGAACGGCTGCTACTACTTCCTCACCCATAAGGATTCTATTTCTTTTCATAGGTTTTTCTACCTTGCACATGTAATTACAATCAATTGAAAACCTATCTTCTTCGGGGTATCTTCCAAAGGCCTTGGTCGGGAAATTAGTAGATAGGACCTTCGCTCGAAACGTTGAAGTTTTACATGTATTTTTCAGGTAGTCAGTAAATCCCTTTCAAACCGCATTTTCTGGTGTTATTGTCGATGCTGGCACATATCGGTCGATCAAAATGTGGTTCGATAAAAAGCCACTCTACGAATGCTAGACTTAATTATAAACTGAATTAAAATACTCATTAAAAATTTATAAACCTTGTGGCAAATCATGTCAGCCATAATATGTCACGTGGAGTGACTTTATATCTGATAAAAGTCATCTTCATTAGTATTCTTTATATAATTGTTCATCCTAATTAGTATTCTTTTGTAGTCGTATTTTAAGCTATTCAAAACACTCGAACTCGCGTTTTATCATATCTAAAACGCTCGGCTGCGCCTCGCGTTTTAAATATGATAAAACACTCCTTCTCGTGTTTTAAATGCTACTTAAACCCCACGTCACAGAACCTACAGTATGTTCTTATCAGCCTGCTTCACTACTCGCCCGAAAACAATCGCTGGGCATGCACATCATCGTAAAATCAATAATTGAAAACGAGGTGAAATCACGCATTCATACAATATATTTCGTTAAATATTTCAACACTCAGTCTATAGACTATAAGTATATTTCCAACATTTTATGTAAACTATATGTCCTCTGCTAACTAAGACTGATTGCTAGCAGTTGGTAAATAACTAAAGCCCATTTTATCCCATAAATAAATAGGTTTACAAAACGCAATAAATAACAATTTGAAAAGGCTGTCACGCATTAATGAATAACTAATTTAGTCCTTAATAATCTTCATATCGCGTATACCACTTAAATTCTTAAATATAAATATATAAGCACGCAGTCGTTAAATACAACCAAAGGTTTGCTAAAAAAGGAACCATCATTTATATACAAAAGTGCTGTCAGACAATATATACCTTGATCAGGTAAAGACTACATTAGTCCTTTTTATACTCTTTCAAGCATCCGTTCTTGCACGTTTCTGGATGCAGATTGAGAACAACATCGTTAATATTGTGTTTACATGTGGACATGGCAATTCCAAGCTGGGCCAAATAGTACGTGGTCATTATTACACCTTTTCGGTATATGATTGGCGCACAAAATTTATCAAATCCAATAAGTGTGTCGGAAATTGCAAATAGAATGGCACCACCGCATGCGCACATGTTATTCCATTTCCATAACTTATCGACCTGTAGACGTGTAACTGCGCGCCAACACATGGCCATGATAAGGATTGAATAAATTGCGGCGCAGACGAGCATGAAGCCTTTTAGTTGTGGATAAAACATCCAGAAGCACAGCGATGCATATACTGAACACACCAAGCCGGTCTTGACACAGAACGGACGCAATCCAAACGCTTTGACATAGATAATTTGAGCGATACCAAACGCAATCATAGAATGAATGAAAAGGCGTGGTTTCCAAACCATTAGAGCATCACCCAAACACGAGAATATCATGCCTAACAGCACGTGACGGTTGTAACGGTGCTCTGGACGCAGACTGATCCCCTGCATCCCAATGAAGAAACAAAGACAAATGATTGGAAGACATTTCAATGAGGCATTTAAGATGGACGGGTGATTTAGGCCTGCGACAAAATACACACAAACCGTCTTGGCGAAAGGAACAAGCTTAGGACCAATGCTCTTTAACTAAAGAAATAAAGAAATTGTAAATAATTAAGATCATGTGGAAGTAAAAACTACAGTAAGTTTGAATACCCACAGATGATTAGATAGACCATGTACAAAAATGCCACTAAATGCATTTGGTGTTGGTACACCACTACGTCAACTTTTGGTACTAAGTGTACGTTACGAGTAAAATTGTAACAATATCTGTTAACAAACAGTGTTGCACAGGGCTCAATATAATGGGAGATAGGTCTCCGGTCAAAATGAACGGTCAACTTGATTTTAGCTCATTCAAAATCTGTTTTTGACCGGTCATTGATACGCTTACACCATGGCCGGATTTTGAGGGGAGGTGAGGGGAGGTGCGCACCTCTCCTGAGATCGTTTTGTACCTCCCCTGAGAATTTTTGCACCTCCCCTGAAACGTCATGCACCTCCCCTTGGGAAAGTTTCAATTATTATGATAGATCAAAGTGCTTACTTACACTTTGTTTGAAAGTTTTTTCTGTAAAATTGAAATAGTGATAGTCATTCATCTCTGTGTCAAGTACCCTTTTAATGCAATGTTTTGAAAGAAACTTTGGGCAAAATTGGATGAGTTGTCCAAGCCCTAACTTTCCATGGGGGTCGTGAGCTAGGCCGCTGCACCTCCCCCATTTATTTTTCCACCTCCCCCATATTTCCGCCAAATCCCCGGCCTTGGCTCACACTAACAGTGAAACAAACTATTAGAAACTTGTAAATTGTTTCGATATATCATAGTTTCATGTTTTAATTCAAGCCGTCAGCAATCACATTGGAAGGCATGAAAATGTGGCCGGTCAATAATACTAAAATACAGCAATGCAATAGTATGCTGGTTCCTGAGGATCATTTTCATTGGATACGGTTTGAAATTAAAAAAGACAGAGCGAAAGAATACCATTGGTTGAAAGCGGCGAATCGTAGTGTGAGATTCTGAGTCCTAATTGGATGGTCATACAATTAAGAAGCTCTCTGATTGGTTCAGTTAAAAACTTGTCACATGTCAAGTGCGTTCTGATAGTGAGGCTATGTATTTACTGCTTTCAATCAGAGGTTTATTTTTCCCTTCACCATTTCTAATATTATGTACATGCGAAATGAAAATAAACCTCTGTATAAGCAGGATAATGAACATGTATAAAATAGAAACTTCGTAATTTTATCTTAGCATTCATCTGTGTATCTATGTGGGGAGTTAAGACTGCAGTTGAAACGTTGATATTGAAAATCAAACTGTTCAAGCTCATATGAAACCTTTCAGCTCAGTGGGAATACACTCACTGTCAGAAGTACATAAAAACAACATAATTATGTGATGCAGAATCAGACCACACAAACAGCCTCTTAGCAGATAAATCACAAGCAGGTTCTGTCGCACAACAAAAAAATCTTATGTTAATGAAGAATAAAGTTTTTGAAATAAATTTATCCAATAGATAGAAACCTATTTTCCAGTGAGAGACTTGATATACAGTATAATAAGTTAGTTAAATGTTCAACTTATATCTGTTGTACAGTACAAGAAAGATATTATGATTTCAGAGATAGTCTCTCACAGTAGTGTTGTAAAATATAAACTTCTCTTGACAATATTTCTGTATTATATTGTTGGGTTTTTTAATTTTCTCTGACTTAATCTTCAGCACTTAATTTCTGTCAATATTGGAGATGCATGAGTATAAGTATTAATAAGACAAGTATAGTTACACTGTCAAAGCCACAAATAAACAATGCATAATATCAATTGAAAATAGAATATTCAGACGTGATCGGTCTCAGAACTGAGGGTTAGGTGCAAAAATTATATGGCTTTCTGGAGTACACCATGGGGTGCACTAATTACCCTTTCACAGATATTAGCCAAAAATATTATACACATTTAACCTTTCACACTTCTCAAGCTACTTCATTAAAAGATCAGATTTTTCTGAGATCAGATTAGTTGTAGAACTGTCAGTAGGACTGTTAGTAGGACTGTCTGCCTATAAATACCCATTCAGCGCCAGCACTCCCCCCTTCACGAGTAAAATTGTCTGGTGTTAGACAGAGTAAAAGAGTAAAGTAGAGAGCATTTGGCAACAAAGCAACTCAATGGGTTAAATGTACCGGTATCTGGAAAATACATAAGTGGGGGTTGCTTATACTTGAACATGACAGCTAAGAATGCATGCAGCTGTAACTTAATCTGCTTGCCAAAGGCTTTGTAAAGGCAGATTTAATATACTGCATAGCTTTTGCCTAAAACTGTGGCATTTCTTGTTTATTTAACACTCTGGCGATAGACAAGTAAAAAATGAGTAGGGCACACTGGGGTGCATTGCGGCCCAATGGGTTAACTAGAGACATTGTCAGATGTTTTGGTTAACCCATTAAGCTGCAGACTAACGAGTAAAATCGTCTGGTGTTATATAGACAAGTTAAAAAATTAGTAGGGCACACTGGGGCACATTGCGGCTCATTATGGGTTAAAATTATCCGGTTAATATTACTTAACTTAGTTGGATAGTTACTTACTTTATAAGATACAATATAATAACATAAAGATAGTTATACAGGGTTTTTTCCAGGATTTTCTCTTGGGTCCGTTTTTGCAGAGAAGATTGAGTTTAGCTGAACAACTGCGGTGGCTGCATCCCCCCCCCCCCCTACCGGGGGACTGACACTTGTACTCAATAAATGTAGTTGAGACGGAATGTGTTAAAGAAGGGGCACTGAGGGACACTATAAACTGGTTAAAGATGGCGAATGCATAGTTTTTCTTGTGTTGTGAGATGAATTCCAGCCATTTTTTCTTAACTGTCGGGTTTCCAACTGAAAACTAATTTCCACACGTCACGAATTTAACTCAAACAACCTCATTTTTACTGCATTGAAACTCTGGTGAGAAGATTGAGTTTCAAAACTCAATTCAAGATTGAGTTTTTGGGGCCGTAAAAAAATCCCTGAAAAAAACCCTGTAATTATAAAATATATATGATTATAAGTTGACCGAGCAAATACAGTAAAATAGGCAGTTTTCATTTAAAGGTTTCAGTTTTCATTTCCTCAACCTCAGGGTCAAAGACAGACAAGATCATTTAATCCCAACTCGCACAAATATAAAATTCCGACATACAAGACGTCAACCTATGAAAAATCTTACAAAATCCGAACATCAAGAATATGGAACACACTACCCAATTATATTACATCCAAAGACCGAACATTTTCAGAATTCAAGAATCTTCTTTTTAAGTACTTATTTTAGCATTAGAAAATACATACGATGTTGAGGATCCCCGGACATGGAAAAGTGTGTATATAAAATGTAATTCCGCTCGAAGTTTAATGAACTCTCCATTGACATGCTGCTTTTAGACAAATGTAATGACTGTTGTTCAAGTATTGTCTGTTGTGTGTGTTTAGTATACCTTGTAAATTGTTTCTGTATAACTATATTGGGGCTGCTGTAATTGGCAATAGCTGTTGTGGTTTCCCAGCCAATGAATGTATAAGTATGATGGCAAAGTAAATAAATAAATATACTATTTGACTTAGTACTGTTCATATTAAGCATAAAAGAGAGAGAAGAAAGACATTGATTCTCTTAAGTCTAATTGGCTACCTTCGCTGTCACAAGTAAACTTATGGTACCAGACATGCAGAAAATTCCAAAACACAATATGCAAGGGATTGTTGGGACTGCTTGCCAAAAATTAAGTAATGTGGTCCAGAGTGCATTCCATGCACGTTTTGTGGAAGATCTTCGGCGTGAGTTTTGAATTGTTGGCGCACAATCACATCGAGGTTGGCGCACAAGTTTTGAGTTTCGGTGGTTGGCGCAGCATCAAATGTTTGAGCGAGATTTTGAGTATTAATAATCGCCTGGTGATTGGATTGGCCTCTATAATACTTTAGGGACTCGAGAAATTTGTGTTCCTGGTCAGTGTTTATTACTAAATGGTGGTTATAACTTGTGATACAACAGAACAGTCAGGGCCGTAGCTAGCATGTAAAGTTGCCCCCCCCCAACTTTGAGTGGTTGGGGTGTAGGCCAAAAATTTCCGAATGACGAAGAAAATTTCCGAATATTTCATGGCATACGAAGCCACGAAGGTATTTGCTATCCGGAAAATGAAGATGCAATTTACAAACAAAAATACACATAGTTTACGCAAAGACATATTACAGAAGCATACAGTGCCGTAGGAAGCTCATTTTTATTGGGGGCTGAGAACGAGGGCCGAAGGCCCGAGGAAATTTTTAAATTTAGATTCTCTGAAATTGATAATCAGTTTGATCATCTGATTATCAATTTCCCGTTTGTAATGCAAAATGACTGAAAAACGGCAAACTTCGCAAGGCTATATTATCCGCATTTTACAACATTCAACGAAACTTCGGAATATTAATAATTTTGTGATGCTCTTTCAAGCTGTGGTGAAATTGTTGTCCAGGCTTGTCTAGATCAAAATTTCACTAAAATGGGGAAATTAAGGTCTATCGTACAGGTGTGCAAATCCGATCGGATTCGTTCGGATTTCGGAACCAAAATGTAAATTTCGGATCGGATTGATAAAGTTGTTTCGTAGTCGGTTCGGACTTCGATATCCGAAATAAAATGAATTATCCATGCATTATCGCAAGAATTAATTATCCATACATTTATCAAAGTATCATCGCAGTTTTCGCTGCATTATTCGTTTGATACTTCAATTGGACGTCACTTTGTCAGCTTCTTGACATGTATTTCTTGCTTTTATATTTTTTGGTTAAATATTTCACCTTGAATGAGAAATTTATTTTATTAAAGAATTCTTCGGATCGGATCGGATTGGAATTCTTTTTCAAAAGTCGGATCGGATTAGACAATTTCGGATCGGATTTTAAACATTAGGCAATTGTCGGATTATAAACGTCCGATCCGATGCACACCTCTAGTCTATTGTCAGTATTTTAAAGGTATATTATTTAATTAAATGATAAACTAAGGTGTGCATGATTTTGAAAAAAGCCATGATTATCAGCAAATTATTGTAAGGGCTGCTGCCCCCGATCGACTGCTACGACCCTGAGAAGTAATAAACCGAAAAACATTTACCGATTTACGATTTGTTTTACGTTATCCATGTAAATGCCGTGATTTCGTAAATCAGTTTATACCAATGGTTTATACTGACAATACCATTTTATAATATTTTCTCTGTTTAATTAAACAAATAAAATTTTGTTATACTATTATTGCCGTAATTTTCCGAATGGCCAACCCGATTTTCCGAATATGTTAATTCTACAAAAGTTGCATTGGGGGGGGGGGGTG